>VZZY01018502.1:23151-80404 GCA_013400335.1 Eurystomus gularis
GGCGGGAGGCCCCCGCCGCCTGCTCCCCGCTCCGCCACTCCACGAACTTGCGCCCTGTCTGTTCCCCCGGCCGCCCGGCGGAGGGAGCCTAGACCCGCGGCCGCCCTGGGAGAGAGGGAGAGAGGGAGGCGGGGTGCGGGCGGGACACGCTGTGGCAGGTCGGAGGGAGCCCGAGGGGTCGCGGTGCGCGGGGACAGATGCGAAGGGCCGCCGCGGGGCAGACGCTTCTGTGTCCCCGCAGGGCGGGAGGGAGCGCGGCGGTGGCAGCGACGGAGACCTCAGGGACGGGGAGGCGGCTGTTCCCGACGGGGTGTGCGGGCTGGAGGCGGTGGGGTTGCGGTAGGACGTTCCGTTTCGCTGCCAAGGGGCGCGAGGAAAGTTTTGGCGCTGGCAGGGACGCGGGCTGCCAGGCAGGAGTCGGGGGCTTCTGCCACAGCTGTCGTAATGAAGCGGTTGTACCGAACGTGACTGACGCTCGGGTTCGGGTTCTTCTGTCGCGGCGTTGGCCTCCAGATGTGCGGTGTGGGCTTCTCGGAGTGGTCTTTCCTAGAGCCTTTTTCGGTTCCCTTCCAGGGAGGGAGGAGGGTGAGGAAGGCGCTGTAGGAAGTAATCTTCGTAAAAGTGACCTGAAGGATTACAGTGAAATGGGTGACATTGATTTACTGCCAGGTGTTTCAAAGGTGCATTTCTGAGCCCAAGGACTTTTGCTGCTTCCCATGCATCTTCATTTTTCTAAAGATTGTGTTTCCTTCGGTAGAAGTTGTCTGTTCTTTTCCCTGTTAGAGGGTACTGAAAGCATTTTATGTATAAGATCAAGAAATGCTGCACTCGTTCCTTGCAGCAAGGCAAAGGGAAAGATGACAGGACTTATGAGGCAATATTTTTAATGCAAAAACGTGACGATGAATTATATTAGTGGCAACTTCATCCTACCAATCCGTGCTTTTTCAGAACTTTAAGTAGGGTAAGCAGCAGATGACTTTGAGTAATGAATTCTCTGGTTTTAATTTAAAATACTGTTAATCGCATGGAGGAAGGAGATGCTACATTCTGAAATGCATGTTAGGTACTCTGTGTTAAACTTAATCTGAAATTGTTACTGAAATTGTACTTAACTGCAAAGCATGCAGTTCACTTTGATAGTTTCAAAAGCACAAACTTCCTCTTTCCTGTTTCCTCCTCCCACTCTCCCCCCCAATGGAACCCATTCACAAATCATGGCTCAGAATCGTGAGAACAAGGAATTGCTTTGTTTTTCAGTGCTGTCTGAACTAATACACGCTTTGCGATGTGAAAGTCAAATATCTCAAAATATCTTGAGAATATCGAGTAATTGCCCATAATTTAAGTGTTTTTCTGCAAACAAATAAATGGAATGAATGGAGACTTTCAATTAATAAAGTTAACAATGAGGGGAGTATAATTAAACACATCTGCAATGAGACTGGAAACCTGGGGTTATATCCTATGAAGTAGTTCTCAGACTCTTCTAATCTAAATTGAAGCAAAAATACCTTCCTTTCTATCAGAGAGGAAACTCTTTTTTTTTTTCCCCAAACGTACGAGCTACATTTTTATAATCAAGGCTCATCCTTGTTGGATAAATGGAAATTTTAAAAGGTGCTGTAGGAGTTAAGTTCATAGTTGTGATACAGTTGTAAAGATAAACTTATGGTTTAAGCGATGTGTAAGTTGATGCAAAGTCATCTTCCTGAGTATGCAAACAGAAGACATTACTGCCTCTGCCACTGTATGTACCTTTGCTAATTAGAGAATAGGTGAAATTAATAAAACTCATTGATTTTAATGTAGGTCTCTGATAAGCAGTTGAAATGTCACATCATGCCAGTGTCATATTGCTGCTTGCCAGAAATGGTAGAGGCAAATGCACTTAAGTTAATTAGTAGGAAAGAGAACCTCAAATAGTAGAAACTGAGGAAAAACAAAGGACTTTCTCCACTGCAGCATCAGTATTGGTGGGAACAGTAAAAAAAGTTGCTCTTAAATACGCTTGAGCAGCTAGGTAGGAGTGGTTTTGCACAATTGTAAGGGTCTTACAAGTCTGAATCTAATGTGGGAAAGGAGCTTAAGAAAGGAGATTAGACATAGTGCTCTCTTTTTTTAATTATTTTTTTTAACCACTCCTTTAACAGCTTGTCCAAGTAAACTGGATTTTCTTTTTTCAGGACTGTGGCCCAGGTCTTTGGTGGTGCAACTGTTCTGTAGTTTTCTCCCTTCCTTTGGCTTTCTCTGTCGAGCATGCATAGGCTGTCTTGCAATGTGTGGATAAATCACCTATTCTCTAGTATTCTTTCTGTGATCAAGAGAAGAAGCTGATGTATATTTGATAAAATGAGGGGTATTAGGCAAATCGGTTATTATTTTGAATGAAAAAATATTGTTGCCTTTAAGGTGTAGAAAGCTTTCTCATTTACTTAGGAGTGCAGTTTTCTCATTTGGGTGTAAGGAACATAGGAGATCTAGGGTGGAAAGAAAGGGAGATTTCCCATGGGTTTTTCTACATATTAAGTAATTGTATCAAATACTGCTTTTTCTAACGTCCTTTTCAAGCTGCATTTCCAACAGTAAAGTTAGGTTTTGACTGGGGGGTGGGGAGGGTTGCTTGGTTTGTAAAATTAGCCTCTGAGACTTACTCCAGTTGTCATTTGTTTCAGAAATGACCCAAATGTAGTATAAAGGCCAGGGCAGTGGCGAGAGGACAGCTTTTGCTTTTGATTTGCATTATAATACAATGCCTGTGTGAGGAAGAAAAAAACTGTATTTTGAGGTCGCTATACCATCACTTACAAACTTGTAACTTGTTTGTCATTACTAGGATTACTGGTTTTTTTCCACACTGAATACCTCTTTCATATAGTATTGCCACTTTATTTTGATTTATTTCTCATGTCTTGTTTACTTACCATATTTGAGCTAGTCCAGAAACTTTGAAGAATGTGTGTACTTTTTTGGCAGCTCCTTGGTCAGGTGAGCTGATACATTGTCAGTCAGCACTGACTTTAAGTGATGCGGTTGACAGGCCTCCAGCATTTAACTTCAGGATTTCATTATTAGGCCAAGAATTTGAAACATGGGCAGTGATGGTAAGTTGGGAGGGACAGGTTTCATGTCTGAAATTCAGTTCTCTTGTTGGCTGGTTTGGCGGCTGCGTGGACCAAGAGCATAATTTCTGTGCTACTTACACACAAATGCACAGTGAAAACACAACATGTTTAACTCAGTTGTCAAGGGAGGTCGTTCTTTCTGTCAGATGTTGCCTGCTGAACCAAGGCAACCACAATTGTGCAGTACTTGAGTAGAGACTACTATCTATGTACTGGTTTGTCTAAAGTACAGCTCCAGCATGCCCATATGCAATTTGATGTGACTGCTTGTATCACATAGATAAATAGTTATCTCTATGTATGGGCAGGTATGTACGTATATGTATTAGGTAGATGTATCTAGCAAGACTTGCATACTGTTACTGCTACTAACTAAAATGGTAGCAACCTTTGGTACATCAGTAGTCTTCAGAGAGTGCTATCAAAATAATAACATTCATTCTGTTTGCACAGTTCTTGCCATTAAGTCACACATGTGAGAACTGTATCTGAATCATTAATCATATCCCACGAGATTAGATCAAACTTTTGTCTTTCCATGAGAATTTTAACAGCTTGCTGAACACCGGATTAACACCAGTTACCTTAGGAGCGAAAGCTGGCTTAAGGTGGAGTGCAGAAGCTCATGCTGAGCATGTGATCCTCTCTGCACCAGTTTGCATGTGCTGGATGGAGCACCAATGCAATCTTTGTCAGTTACATTTGCCTACCTACTACTGCCAGGAGAGTTGTCTCCTACTGTCCTACCAGTTCTTGATACTGAGCAGCACTACCACAATCTCATATATATCTTTGCCTCTTCCAAACCAACATGGATTGCTCAAAACCACCAGCTTTTTGACTGTCATCAGCGTGACCATTGTTTATCATACCTCATAGAGGTAACATAATTGTGCTAGTGGGAAGTATGGTTTATATATGTGATGGCAATCCACTTTCTTATCACTGATACCATCATTTACAGTGAATGGAGATGAACTAGTGATAATAAACATAAGATTGGTGTCATGGCTTGCATTTTAGAGGCAGACAGATTAAAGGAAGTTAGAATTATATCTTGGGCACAGCCAAAAAGAAGGTTTTACTAGGCTCAAATCATGTTTGCTAGATGGATTCTTGAGCTGTCATGAACTTTTTTCATTAACAAAAACTTAAATTAACATCTATAAATACGATATGAAAGCTTCATTAAAGTATAAAGTGTGACTCAAGTGAACATTAAAAGTGGTGTATAGAATTGATTGAACACTGGAGGTTGTGTAAATGTATTGATTTCATTGGGAGAGAGTAAGGTTGTGGGTTTGTGTTGTAGTTAGTTGATCTGATGGTTGCTTTTGGAGTAGGAGTTCTCCTCTATCACCCACTGTGCAGGCCTGCTTTTTCTTTTGTGCTTGATTCAATGAGGTAAATTGTCAAAATACTGTAAAATTTTAGTTCCCTGAGCCTGCCCACCATCAGTTTTTATATTGCAGTTTAGTTTCTGATTTTTGAAGAAGGATAAGAATGTTGAGAGGGATTGTAATTGGCAACTGATTTTAGAGGGTGAACTGGTATTGAGTGATAGGGTAGAGACGTATACATATAAAACCAGAACATGTTAAGACACTGGAGCAACAGGAATGACAAAAGAAGGGGTCTGTAGCAGTGAATGAGAGTACCTTACGCTGATGTTCATAGGAGGGGGAAAAAAAAAATCATGTAAAGAGGATGATACTGTTGGTAATCTCAATTAACAATGCTCAATCTGTAGGCTATTGTTATATGTGGCCAACGCAGGTAATTCATCTGGCCATTATTTATCTGCTAGTGACTCTTCTTGCTGGGCAAACAGACAGCAGATTGCATAGTAAATATGTTCTTCTTGAGGAGTGGTAGCCACTGTCATCTCCAAGCTGCCATCTTTCTGGAGGCTTTCAGCCCATCGCATAATCTTTTTGAAGCTGAGTATGTGAATGTGGATGTTTATCATTTTCAACAACTTCCAGACTTTGGGAAAGCATTTGCTTCCAATCCAGTTTGAATATAATCACTTAGAACTGATTTTGAGATGTTGCAAATGTAATGAGATTCGTATTAAAAACTTACTACAGTATCTTCATTCACAAACTTTTTGATTCTCCGAAATGAGAAGTATTTTATTTCTATTTTATATGAATTTATTTTAAAAGATTGGGTACTTAGTCTTAATGAACAATTGGATTAAGTATTTTATACTTTTTTCTAAATGTAACATACAGAGGTAGTACATTTGCATGATGAAATTGTTTAGTAATACTAATAGTGGCTCAAACTGATTTCTACCATTTTACTATAGTAGGAAAAATATGCTGAAATAGCTCCCAAATATGATGTAGTGCGGCCTCTGTGTTCATAAAGTGCAAGTTTAGAGATTTTTATGTTCTTAGAGAATAGCCTGCCACGTATCTNATCTTTTTTTATCACTTCTTTTGCAATATGACATGAGTCGAGAAACTCTGTTAGCACAGGTCAGCCTCTGACTTTTGGGGCTTTATAGATTATAAGACCTGTATGTCCAGAGACTTGAACAGTCTTTCCAACACTTGGAGGGTGTTGTTTTGAAGCTAAGTAAACTTTTTTAGATGGTTGGTATGGTGTTAGCAGTCGAGATGTGCAGTTGACTGTACTGAACTTCTCTACTGCTTAGGAAATTGAAGAAATAGAAATAGAAATCTAATGGAAGGAGGACAATCTGGAAAGAGAACACTGGAGAGGGTTGAAGGCATAGCAAAGACTATGGTTTGTGAGTGGGGAGACCTCAGGCTAGATTTGACTAGTTAGACTGATGCAGCTGAAAAGCGGTTCACCATGTGAGCTTATAACATTCATGCAAGAATCAAACCTCTGCTCCATCTCTACTATTGTTTTCTACCATCTTTACATAGCAGGTTTGTTTCCTCACTTGCACAACTTTTAATTGGGATGAAAACCTCATCAAACTTCATGTGGGTGTGGTAATGGGGTTATGCATGAAGGTGGGGGGGCAGTGTTCATGAAACAAGTACAGAGTATGGTTGAGTACAGAGACTATCCCTACAGTCTTTTGCAAAAGATAGGAGGTGAGACAGAATGCTTGCAAGGTGTTGACCGTTTTATTGATTTGTGGATAGCAGAATGAAACTTGAAAAGGAAAATGTGTTGGAATGTTTTATGTAGGCTGGCTCAAACTGAACCAGCAAGTTTAGCTTTTAATGCCATGATTTTTTTTGCAAATGATCTTCAGCAAATACTCACAAATGCTTGACTAGCTAGAGCAAATCCCATTATGAAAGTCATTGAATGGACTTTCCTTGGTGGATATCCTATTCTTTGAGCAGCTTAGTATGTTCTGTTTTTTAAAACAGAAATTTGATTTGATTACATACGGTTAGGATGGTTTATAAAGGTGTGGTAGTCTAGTAAAGCCGCGGTGGGTCTCTGCAGTAGCCAAGCCGCGTGAACACCGCTGCTGCTCCCCACCCCCCCTGCCATGGGCCATGGACAGTGAAAAGAAAAAAGGTTTTAAAAGTGCCTTTTTGAGTTGAGATAAGGAAGGTTTAATACAGAAACACGTAAGAAGCAAATGCAGTAACAAAAGCAATAACAACAGTAAGAAAGAAGCAGTACACAGAAAAGGCAATACTGGGGACAAAGGGACAGACCGAGCACACAGGCGCTCGCCTAACCACCAAACCCGGAACTGGCCCTCCACCGGAACTGGCCCCGGGGCATGATGTTAGCATGGTATAGAATAGCCTGGCTGCACCAAATTAACCCTGTTCTGGCCGAACCAGGACATTATCCACCCCTTATTCTATACCATCTACATCATGCCCCACAGCCATTTAACAATCAAAAAGAAATACAGTACAGTTTACTGGCCATTTTCCCCCAAAATTAAGTCCCCCTGAGGCACATACCGGACTTCTCCATCCTCTTGCATCACCCACCAGGTGCACTGATTTTTTGGTGTATTTCTTTTTCTGTACAGAGGTGACTGATACTGGCACAGGCTGTTTCTCTGGCTCAGCTTCACTATCAGCCGGTGTGTTGTCAGGTTCAGAGACCTCTTCTTCCCCTTGAGGGCACTGGATAGTGCTGAGCAGGACACAGTAGGCATGGGCAAGTCCCCAACACATTGCAGTAATTTGTGTCTCCTGGGAGTTGCTGGGTTGACAACACACCTTCTCTAAGTGCTTTACTAGTTTGTCAGGATTCTGTACTTGCTCAGGAGTGAAATTCCGAAACACTGGGGGTGACCACTGGCCCAAGCACTTGCCCATGCTCTCCCACACACCCTGCCACTCATAACTATCCAGCCTTGGGGCAGGTCTCGGGGTGAGGACATTGGATAAGAACCGTATAACCTTAAATAGCACATGGCAGACATTTAGCAAACACAGCAGTGAGAGCATGCTGGCCTGGACGTTCCATGGATAGGTAAAATCCTCAAAAGCTGAGAATGTCTCCTCCCCTGTCTCACCCATAGATGGGGTGAGACCACTAACAAACGCCCAAGCCACATGCAGGTACCAGTTCACCCCCTCCAACAGTGACACAATCATATCATAAGCTGTCAGTGTCCAGTAAAGCACAATGAGCCCCTTGACACATTTCCCACACAAAATGAACATCGTTACAGAGAACACACAGTGGATGTAGGGATTAATACAGGACCACCAGGCAAACAGGCTGGCCAGCATCGTGAACATGCTCTGATTCCAAACAAAATATATAAACAGAAAATCGTGTCTAACAGGAGTTATTTTAACATGCTTTGAACAGATTCTGTGCTTATCTCAACTCTCTTGCCCCACGTTGGGCGCCAAAAGATGCGGTTTAGTAAAGCCGCGGTGGGTCTCTGCAGTAGCCAAGCCGCGTGGCCGCCGCCACTGCTCCCTGCCCCCCCTGCCATGGGCCACGGACAGTGAAAAGAAAAAAAGTTTTAAAATGCCTTTTTGAGTTGAGATAAGGAAGGTTTAATACAGAAACACGTAAGAAGCAATTGCAGTAGCAAAAGCAATAACAACAGTAAGAAAGAAGCAATACACAGAAAAGGCAATACCGGGGACAAAGGGACAGACCAAGCACCTGGGCGCATCGAACCGCTGAACCTGGAACTGGCCTCCCACCGGAACTGGCCCCAGGGCATGATGTTAGCATGGTATGGAATAGCCTGGCTGCACCAAATTAACCCTGTCCTGGCCGAACTGGGACAAAAGGTTACTTTCTGTTTCCTATCATAGTTCTCTAATAGTCTCTGTTTTTGGCAGCCTGTAATCCTAATACTCATGTTTCTAAATCTGTCTCATGTTGAACTGGTGGGAGGAGGGGAAAACAAAAATGTTGGACAGCAAAGCTAGCAAGAAAATTGAAAGTCCTAAAGGTACTAATAGTTTTTAAATGGGCTGGGGGTAGTCTGGGTTTAGGGAGGTGTCTTTGCTTTTCCACAAGGTTCTCTTCTGATTCAGTCAAGGTATTTCCCACTTTATGTCTATCTGCACGTACTGCAGGGTTTCCTTCTTAATTTTTGAAAATTCCATTCTTGTAAGCCCTTTGAGGTACATTTGTACTGACATTTAGGGCTAATCCTGAGGGCTTCTTTCTAAGCAGAGCCATTAAAGCTGCTGTTTTCGAAGCCTGTGGAACTTGCACCCTGTAGGCAAGGCATGTGCAGATGTTTTTATTATTATTAACTCCTTTAGCAAAACTTTTAACCATCAGTATTACCACTTGCTTGGAGAACAAAGTGAACTTAGGACAACTATCAGGACAAGTATTGCTATAGTCTTTCTTTGCTCTACTTCTGCAGTGAATTTCATAGTATGTCCAGAAGATAGACTTCATTTCCAGCCATATTGCTGGGAATCAAGCTGGAGAATTTTTAATGTGGGTAGCTGGTATGTCCAGGTTTGAGAGATACCATTAAATTGACCCTAATACTGCACCACACCTTAAGGAACTTGAAGCAGCCAGAGGAATTAATATAAGGACATAGATATAAACAAAATATATCATCTTATGTATTTCTCAGCTTACTGCTGCTTTCCCAAGGTAAAACCTCCTTTGGCGTATGGAGAATTAAATGCTTCCTATACTTCAAAAGTTCTTGCTATTAAGTGAGGCAATATCTCTATGCTTTTAAAAAAAGAAATGGTCTATTTTAAACAAGGAATAACTGTACATGAGTGCTTCCAAGAGCAGGAAATAGTATTTAAAATGTCTGTCTGCTATGAGAGACCTAAGTCCAGTCTCATATGCTACTCTTTAAAGAGCCCATCTTATATAAATGACTGAGGGATATGGACTGTAACAATAATTACTTCCAGTGTTACAAAGCTTATCATATTTTCTGTGGCAATTGATTTATAGGGGTTATGTTATTTTGTTAAGTAAAGAGCAAGTTGGAGTTTGGTTCAGCTGATAATCCATGAAGATAGAATTGCAAAACTCCTTTCCAAAACTTCCCTCACATAAAACAAACAAAAAAACCCATTGGGAAACTACATTACAACTGACAATGCAAGTTTGGTTTGATTATTGATTTTGGTGGTGTTCTTGATGGGATTGCTATTATCTCCTAGACTGTTTTATACGGTATTGTTTACATTTATTTTAAAAGAGTGGCACCATCTATCCTCTTTGTTGAACAGTAATTGGATTTTACAGAAGGGAAAAATAGTATGTAATTATGTAATTTTAAACTGTTACAGCAGACATGTCTGGTAAGCCTACATTTTGTGAGTTCTTTATTTTTTTCAGTCTCTGTGTTCATTTTTTGCTATTGTTGTACTGTAAATTTTAATCAACATATTTAGAACAAAGCAATTTTATTTTATTTATTTTTATTCTGATCTTCCCAATAGATTGACATTTTAAGGAAATCTAGGTATGGAAAGTATCTGTTTGAGGATACAGCTGACTGGGAAGACCTCATGTTGAACAGATTACTTGTATGCTATAGCCAGAGGATTTGAAAAGACAGAAGTGCATTATCTTGATGCAGGAGCAAAATGTAACAAAACAAGCCTACTTATCCTGAATACTTTTCTTTGTTTATCCAGCTTTTTTTTCCCCTGTAGTCTATTGCTTATGTTGAATATGCTTCCTTCCTACTCTAAACTCACCCCAAGCAGCATTTGGAAGTTCAGTTGAACAAGTTAGAATTTCATAAATTTTTTCAAGATATACATTCTGAACAATGACAGTTCCATTTTCATGGTTGAAGTATTTAAAGTATGCAATTTGGGTACTAAAGGCCTTGAAAATGCCTTTAATTCTTTCTCTGGCAATAGATAAAATGCCGTAAAGTTCTAATTCTTCTAATTTAGAAAGTCAGCAAAACAAAATTGGAGCTTTGGCATTATTGTATTGACATTAACAACAGAAGTTAATGCATGTCTCTTTGGCTCACTTTACTGTAGAACAAGAGTCATGAAAGCCAGTGCAGTGTCTAAGTTTTCCAAGAAGTTGTGTAATGCTACTGTGTTTTGACTTTTATCTTATATAGGTGACTAGAATGATTTGGCTGATGTAAAATGTCTGAAGTGATATTTGAAACACTGTTGCAAATGTCTCACAATTCATTTTACTCTGTAACAGTTTTAATCTTTCATTTGCCAAATAGAAAATGGATTTTGACACTGGAGAGACTACCTTAAACATTTGCAGCAGTATCTTAATTTGTGAGGTCTCAGGTCAGCTAGTGATGACAAATGTAATTTTTCTCCTATGTCTAAACATGTTCAGGAGCCAAGGAATTTTTAGTGCTTTAATTTTGTAATCCACCACTACTTCAGCAGCACTCACCCCACCTTCCCACAGTAAAGCCCGATGTTTTGCTTGGAAGAAGACTGGATGATGTTTTTTTGTGTCAAATTTGTCATGCTTTTAATTATTTCATCACTGAATTTTATTTTCTAGCTTTTGCTTTAGTAAGTCAGCTTCAAGGTCCCTTATTCCTTATGCTTCCGTCATACTCTAGTTGCAACACAATATCCTTACCTATGTGCATCATGATTTTGATTTGCATGTATGTTCCATACAGTCCCATCTGCTGTCTTTTTTCAGGCCTATGTTCCAGAAGAAAAAGCCACAGAACAGCTTTAAATGTTAGCTTGTTAGTTGAATGGTACTATTACCTGGGAAGTTAAGCAGTGTTGTCTTCTACCTCAGTATCTAATATGCTGTGCTGGAGTACCCATGGGTATCTTTTGCGTGTTGGAAAACACGCGGAAGATGATTCCAAAGGTTCCTTCAAGAATCTCCAGGAAGCTGCTGTGGCTGATAAGATGGTGGTTCGGTGTTTTGATAAAGCCTGACTGACTATCTACAATATGACAGGGTACTGCTAAGCTTGTCTTCACCAGTATAAATTTATTTGCATCTAATCAAGTGGAGCAATTCTCCTGATTTTCCCATAATCTGTTGGACATTTTCTGGGATAGTTTTCTGCTGTGTTAACAAGTTAATGCAAGTCACAGAAACCTGATGAGCGCAGGTGTCAGGATCCACAACTGAATGCGGGGAGAGGGAGACTGCCCTTTTCTAGTGGCAGTGAGCTACTGTATTGTGCCTTGATTTCAACTCAAGTATCCATGAGTTCTCTAACCAACAGGTCATGGTTTATTGAGAGGTGAACGTATCAATAGTTTCTGCTAAAGCTCTTCCGCTGTGCTGTAACTGTTTAAAAATTTTGCCAAAAATAAGATTGCCATTGCTTAAGTGGTTTTATGCGATGTTGGGGAACTAGATCCAAATCCCTTTTCTGAATCAGAAAGACTAACTCTAGTTTTCTAATTTAAATGCACATTTGTGGAGAGAGAGTTGAGAGGGCATACAGTCTGGTGAGGATTGAAGCGTGAAAGGTCCTGGAACAGGCCAATTTAATTCATGTCTGGAGAGAGAGGAGAGAGAAGATTGAGGATTATGTGACCTGAGAACTGTCCCTTAAGAACTTCTGATAGGTGCTTCCCAACAACTCTCCAATAACCACACCTGAACTGCAACTGATCCTCTTCCTTTAGTACCCTCCTTTCCCCATTCCTTTTAATGAGCAACCAGACATTCATTTTACCTTATCCCATTTCATGTGGCGATGGGGGAGAAGAGGAAGGCATGGCACCTCAAGTCAGTACTTGTTATTTAATAAAATGGCATTAGAAATTAAACTCATCCCTTTTACTGTCCATTAATGTAAGACCTAAGGGCTATAGCTACCAAACTATACTAATGTAGCCAGCTAGTCAAGGAGGTGGTGATCTGTTTTGGAACACATCCAGGTGATGCTCCTGGACATAGGATGGATGAGGGAATGGTGGATGTAGTCTATGAATATTTCTGTAATAGCATTTGTGGCAGAAAGGCATCACAGCTTCAAAGCATATGTGAGTAATATTAAGCCTAGCTCATCTTATAACAGTGTTCCCTCACCTCCACATTTTTACTGTATTTTCTTCGGGATTTTTAAGCTCCTTTAAGGTTACTTCTAAACGTGAATTGGATTTTACTGAAGTGACAGAGGAGCACAATGAAATAGTTTGATAGCTACAATGTAGTAAGACTAAGCAATACTAGAAATTCCATCTCAGAATGGGAAAACAAACATGTAACTTCAGTTTCACATTGTACATGGCAGGAATTGAATATTCATTATAAATACTGTCTTAAATGCCGAGCAGTGTAGTCACTGCAGTACACTTAATCTGTAGTGTGAGGATACCTAAGAAAAAGCAAGTGATGTTTTGTTATTACGATTTTCTGTTTTCTTAGTTCTTAACAGGTTGAATTAAATTCACTGAAAATTTGCCCCCTTTTTTTTAAATTTAGACTTACTTGAAACAGTATGAAATATATAAAATTAATATAGTGGATAACTGATTTTAAATTCTGCTCTCCATACTTATTTGAGAATAAATTGGACATTGAAAGTGGATTAAGAATGAAAAATATAGTTAGAAAGAGAAACACCAGTCTGTGTATTGTAGAAAAGATAAAGACTGCTTTCTGTTGTCATATACTTTCCTGGTCTTTATTTTGTTGGTGACATCCTCTTCCCACACCAGTTTCATCCAGTGTGAGAATATGCAGGTACTTTGCAAACAGCACAAAGTCTTTCTACCCTCAGCTGGAGGCCACCGTCCCTTCTCTTGGCCTGTATTTATAGGTCTTGTGAGTACACCTAATCTACTTTAGATAAAGATCAGGTGAAATAGTTTTGCTTTTTAGCTATGATTAAAGCTAATTTGTCTGATTTGGGCAAAGAAGTGAATTAGGAGTGCTTCCACACTCCTTTTGACTCTCAAAGGCCAGGTGAAGGATAACTGCCACAGTTAAATTTGGATGACTATGTAAGTCAATACAAGGCATCCTAGAGTTGTGAATTTTCTTTTCTTTCTTTCTTTTTTTTTTTTCCCCCTTTTGCACTTTGGGCTGTATTAATGCCTTTTTCTTTTCAGCTTTATTTGATTTGTGTGTAATTAGATCTATTTCTAGGTTTCTGCAAAGCCTGTATTGTTTAGTTTGTTCTGCAGATATATGTATATCTAGGTACATGCTTACCCACAGCAGAAAATTGCCGGATCTCTGCTACATGCCTGATGAATGCAGTATTTATATCTATTTATGCCAGGTTACTGAAGGGCTAAACATCATTTGAGCAGACATATTAAGTTAGATAAAATTAGGTCTTTAACTTGACCTCAGTCACTGGACAGAAATTGTTCAAGTTAAGTAAACGGTCTGGTTCTGCTCTGATGATGGTTTGCGTTATCCACTCTGGAATGTTAATTTTTATTTTTTCAGCATTCATTGTAGTAAACTCAGTAAGTCGATATTGCAACTGATGGAGCTGAGCAGGTGCACTATGAGAGGTCCAGCTTCTTGGACTAAACAATCTACATACAAAAAGGACAACTGAAAGAAAGCATAGTCAGAGAATCCAGGTAACTGACAGCTAGCTGCAGGAGGAAGAATAGTAGGTGCATTAAGAGGTGTACTAAAGAGCAAATATTTACAGAATATTGGATGAAACTATTTTAACTTACTAAACTGACATAGTTGACATGCAACCGCAACACTGTAGATTCTTTTAATTTCTGTGAGCTAACAAAAATCTATGTTGACATAATCTGTACAGAGCAATTTGATATCCAGTGTCCACTTCTGGCTAGACCTACTCTTTCTGATGTTATGTGGAAGTTTGAACAACAGGCTGTTGGTTATTAGGGGGTGAACACAATAGTTTCTGCTAAAGCTCTTCTTCGGTGCTATAACTGTTTAAATGTTCTGCCAGAAATAAGACTGTCATTGCTTAAATAATATAATATTTATATATATAAAGGGTAAGGGGATGTTGGGGATCCAGAGCCTTTGTAAGAGTCCTATTTATGTTTACCAGGCCTTGTATTTTACAGGGTAGAAATGTTCTGCCAAGCCATCTTGTGTCCAGATGGATTCGTTAAATTTTACTTAAGGGGAAGTGATTGTGAAGTTGGTTCAACTGCATTTTGGTGTAGCTAGTACTTCCATAGTTGCCACTGCATTGTAGCATATAGATGGCTTTATTATGTAGTAGAGATGATGACTGTGCCACGTACTCCCAAAAAGTTAAAATATTCTTAAGGTATCTGCAATGAATAAGAAATATCCTTTATTTTACTCTGTATTTCAGGCTATTACAAAAATTACTATTCTTTTCTGGATACATATTAGATCTTGCTACAGGATAGCAGGTAGTTTGTTTGAAATCAGTTTAATAAGTGTGGAGTCTTGCATCTGGGCAAGAACCACCCCATGCACCAGTATAAGTTGGGGATTGACTTGTTGGAGAGCAGCATAGGGGAAAGGGAACTAGGCGTCCTGGTGGACAGCAGGATGACCATGAGCCAGCAATATGCCCTTGTGGCCGAGAAGGCCAGTGCCATCCTGGGGTGTATTAGAAGGGGTGTGGTTAGTAGATCAAGAGAGGTTCTCCTCCCCCTCTACTCTGCCCTGGTGAGCCCGCATCTGGAATATTGTGTCCAGTTCTGGGCCCCTCAGTTGAGAGGTTCTCCTCCCCCTCTACTCTGCCCCGGTGAGCCCGCATCTGGAATATTGTGTCCAGTTCTGGGCCCCTCAGTTCAAGAAGGACAGGGAACTGCTTGAGAGAGTCTAGCACAGAGCCACAGAGATGATTAAGGGAGTGGAACGTCCCCCTTATGAGGAAACACTGAGGGAGCTGTGTCTCTTTAGTTTGGAGATATGTTCCACGTAAATATGAGAAAAAACTTCTTCACAGTGAGGTTTACAGAGCGCTGGAACAAGCTGCCCAGAGAGGATTTGGAGTCTCCTTCTCTGGAGAAATTCAAAACCCACCTGGATGCATTCCTATGTGACCTGATCTAGGAGATCCTGCTCTGGCAGGGGGATTGGACTAGATGATCTTTCGAAGTCCCTTCCAATCCCTGTCGTTCTGTGATTCTGTGATAAGAGTTCGCTATATTTGTTTAGGTGTTACAGGTTGCTTTGTTCTATAGTAGAAGACCATGAAGAAAGTGGCTTGGGAGCTAGCCATCCTCTGTTCCCAGTCACTTCTTGTGAAGCAATCATGTTCAGCCCATTGATTTCTAGTATCTCATTTCTTGCAGAAAGAGTGTTTTGCTTCTTAACATATATTATTCAACTAATTGCCTTTTGAATTCCTTACTGCCAACAAGATCCTCATGCAAGAGCCTTTAACTTAGAAGGTCCTGAAGTTAAGCTGCTTGCATCATGTTAAAAACAAGTACAGCATTAATCTGTTTTATCTGGAAGAAGCATCCTTCTTGAATATATTACTGAATTTGGTGCAAAGCCTTCAGACTTGCAAGATTCAAGGCTAATGTGCCACAGAGTAGCCCAATAGCACTCAGAAAACAACAGACAACACTATAGGGCCTTCTGAGTTTGTGGTGGTTAATACTGTAGTCAGCAGAGAAGTGATGCCTCTCAAGAAAACAATGCTATCAAAAGGATAAGGATCAAATGTTGCCATTAGTAGTGATGCCAGTCATAGTGTATCTGCAGTTGAAGTGTACGTCCAGTGGAGAAGAAAACGAGCATTCAATCTTCCCCTGTAGGAATTTTTAATTATTCTCTTTTCATCTTCTCATTGAAACCTCTTGAGAATTTTGAATATCCCAAGAAAAGATGTCATCATCACTTTCTTCTTAGGTCTAAAATGTTGTGAAATGTTTTGAGTGGCAGAGTTCACCAGCAAAGTATGTCTTTTAATATTGATAAAACTAATGTTTTTCTTAATAATTTGCCTTGAGACATGGAATAGTTCAAAATCAAGGCAGAAAAAAGTCACGAAGAAGTGTAATAGGCATCAGAGGAAGTGTCTGAAACTGTAGGCAAGTACACGCACACTACCATGATGATGGGAAGCATCATCATGGGGTATATTGAAAAGTATAAGCTGCAATCATGGAATGCTTTAAAAAGCTTGCAACTCTTCAACAAAAATATTGAAGTTGCCCCGGGCTCTCTGAAGAAGTTCAAGTGACTGCTCCCTGTCAAATTTCATATCATTAAGCTACTGGCAGCATGCAGTTCCTGATTTTGGCCCTTGCTAAGCATAGCATTGTATTTGCAGGCAGTGAAAATACTGTGCCAAGGAGTGGTAGTAGGAATGCTGTAATCCTTCTTAAACCCATTGGGCACATTCAGACATTCTTAATGGTTATTCTATAACCATTCTGGTATCCTTCAGGATTTCCATTGAGCATGGTTGAATGTTGGATCTGAAAAAAAGAGGTTCTGGTTGTGCTATCCAGCTGCTTTTTCTGCCTGGGCTTTCTACTGTTCTTCCCCATCAAGGATTATTCTAATGGTATTACAAACAGGAGGAGTTTCATTGCTCACTGTATTCCAGGAATAGAAACTTCTTCCTCCTTTGAGTCAGAATTTCCATCTTTTTGAAGTTAGGTGGCCACATCACTGCAGAACTTTCCACCATTTTATTACTTCGGCATAGCAAAGACGAGTCTTCACCAGGTTTTTCTGAGTGAGCATGTTTGTTCAGAATGAGGAAATCTGAAATCAAAAGCAGGATAGTGATGAGTTTTGAACCCGAGGAAACTCAGAATTATAGTACTGCTGCCAGTTCTTTCATCAAACTTCAGACTTCTGGTTGACAGTGAACTTGCTGGATGTGTATTTCTCTTTTCAATGGCCCTACATGCAGCAAACCCCCTAAAGATTAGTTTGGCCTCTATAAATGTGTAGGGCATTCCTGGGAGCTTTCACCAAGTACTTGATATTAATTGAAGCTTATCTCAGCATACAGGGAGTATTTACATATCCAGATATTTTGAGATAAAATCAAAGACTAAACCACCAAAAATTTCCCCTAAAAATGACAGAATTAGAACAATATTAAACACTACATCAGCCAAAGCTTTTATTTTTTCTTTCTGGTAGACTTGACATAATAATCATCTTTCAGTCAACTTCAGTAAGAACTATGCAAACACGTTCCCTGTCTCTTGTGAAAGACTGAGTAGAGTTAATGTGTTCATGACACCTGGGTGTTTGTTGTCCAGTGAGGTGCAGAAGCTCCAGCTGAGTATGCGAAGTGATAACATCTTACACACCGAACTGTGGTAGGTGTGCATCTAGAGAAATTTCAGAAAAAAATATTTGTGGCTGCGTAAGTACTTGATTGTGTATAAATGGTCTAATTTGGGACAATTCATGCCATGTACCGTAGTGTTTTTATTAGACTTAAGACCCAATAAAACCATTCTGCTAACATCAACTTAAAAAGGAAGGAAAGACAGGTTTTTCTGAAGTAAAATTGCCTGGTTACTCTTCTCTTCTGCAGAGTTATGTTGGTTTTGGCTCAGGTAAACAAAGGACCACCCTCCATCTCACTGGTTCTTAGACGTGTGAATGTTTTCTCCATTCTTACTGTAAGATCAGTAACACCTTGGTTTTGGGCAGTAGGAAAGGCTCTTTACCTGTCATAAGTACTTTTGCCTACAGGTATTGCTAGTGGAAAATTCTGATCTTGATTCGTTGAAACTGGCTTTATATGTCCATGCATACTTTCCAAGGTTATAAACTCAACACAAGTAAGCATTTTCATGATGGGAAATACTGCCATAGTGCATTGAATTCATTATGTGATTGATGGGGTACTGTACTTCCTTTTTAAAAATGGCATGCAAAGCTCATTGTGGTACTTGCTTATTCATAGGTACAGACTTTAGAATAAGACTTTCAGGATGTTGTGCTTGTAGTATAGTATGTAGGCAAGCAGGTGTTTTCAAGTTTAATATGGTATACTGTATATATATGTTTCTTCATTTCAATGGAAGTTGCTGAACTTTCTCATTGGATTTTCCATAGAAGTGTTGCACTGAATACATTTTGCCTTTGGATGCAAAGAATACATCAGATACAGAGTTTTTCAAGAATCTAGACTTGCCATCTCTACTTAGATGCTGTATGGCAGAATTGATTCTGTAATCTACATTTGCATTAAAAACTGACTCGAACTGCTCAGATAGCTTGTGATGTTCACAGTTAGTTTCTGTCATGCTATTTTTCCAAGTTTGCAGATGTGAAAATTTTGTGCATCTTCAGCTGAAGACTTTTAGAGCACAGAAGCCTTTATAATTGCAGGCTTAGAATATTATCAAAAGATTCTGCTGATGGCTATAAAATGCCAGATAAAACATCTAGATGACGGGGCAATAGTAGTATGAAATTGATAGGGTTTTAGACAGTTAATATTCCTACAAGAAGCAACACTGATCTTGTACTGTGTTGTAACGGGAGGGTCAAATGAATTCCTTCACTGTCAGTGTAATTTGCCTTCATTGTTAAGATCTGGATGAAGCAATTGCATTGCTGTACATGTGTACTTCTGTATGTTCTTACTTTCTCAGTAGGCTGAATTGTGTTTGACCGTTCATCTTAAATAGTACTCTTGTCAAGGAAATACTAAATTTAGGAATGTCAAAGCCAAAGATGTCTCCTTAGAAATACGGCAGTAATTGCTATTGTGAAGTGCTGGGGAATTCTATAGCTTCTGGATAGAATGAGTGATCGCTGTGACTAGCATTAACTAATTATCTTACAGCATTACCTTTTATCATCAAAAAAGCAATTCATAGGGTGGAATAAAAATGTAATCCAAGCATGAACATGAGTTAATATTATGCATTAACAGCATATAACATGTAACAAAAAACTTTACAGGCTTTATTTTGCAAGTTGCCCGGTTAAGCTTTCTAAATTAATGTTGCTACTAAAAAAAAATAAAAATTATGCATTGTCTTAGTTACTTTGCTGTTGCTGCTTGTGCTCTGTTCTATGCTGAAATGGAAATATGCTTTGAAAATGAGAACTATATCTTTATTAACTCTTCTTCAGTTGTCTGCTGAACCAGCTATAATATAGATATTCCGATAGTGCCACAAAATTAATGGTACAATGCATAGAGCACTTTTGTGATCATTAGAGCATCCCCAAATGGTTCAAACTATAATACTAGCCTAATTTGGTGGTTGGGACTCTGAATTCTGAAATGTACAAGGAGTTAGGATTGTTTGATTATTCCTTTAAAGCTTTGCCTGGAGGAGGAGACAGTTCAAACTACAGACCTGACAGAAAGAGGCAAGGAGAACAGCACAGCATCACTTTTCCTCCTAGAATGTCAGCTAAAATAAGAAAAGGCAGCACTTTCTGGTGTTAGTTAGGTCCTTAAAAGCTCTTCTCAATTTTAGGAAGTGTGCATCTTCTTCACAACATGGACTGAGAACTTGAGTATTCATCTCAGTCTTTCAAGCTAAGTTCTTAGGCACATGCTTCACATAATTTTGCTCTTTATTCTTCTCAAGACTGTCTCAGATTGACTTGCCTTAAAGACATAAGGGAGGATGAGAGGGAATCTTGGGAAATGGGTGAACAGTTCCCAAGACTGGACGGGTGTGAAGGTTGAGGGTGGGAGAAAAGTGGTCCTTTCCTTCAGTCTGGTCCTGTCACATCCTGCATCCTATTTAGTCACTGTAACTAGCAACATACTCCAGTTCTTGTGTCTCTTTGGCTAACGTCTAGCCATAATTTTCTTCACATGGATTAAAACCCTAAATGTCACCTATTTTTGCTGCTCCTGGAGATGGAAAAATTAGGAAGGGCAGTGCCACTGAAGCCTGAAACATGACCCCTACCCAGCACTGGCTGTTCTTGTCTCCATTCTGATTCCTTCCCCAGTTGCAACTGCTACATCTTCAGGATGTGGTCATAGACAAAGGTGACACTTTTTCTTCTATTTTCCAGGGCTGTTTTACACCCCTATGAAACCTATGTAGTTGAAGATACCATGACAATACTGCTGTAGAAATACAATACCACTGTGCTGCATTTCAAACACAGTTTGAAAAGTACCAAGATGGTAAGAAGATTGTGTGACTATGGTTTGCAATACATACTGTTTGTTAGTGGCTCTCTTCATTTTGCCTGAGCTGAGTTTGGCTGGGATAGAGTTAATTTTCTTCACAGACCCCAACTGACCAAAGACATATTCCATAGCATATGACGTCATACTCAGCATATAAAACTAGAGGAAGGAGAAGGGAGGAAGGGAGGGATATTCAGAGTTACGGCATTTGTCTTCCCAAGTAACCATTACACATGATGGAGCCCTGCTTTCCTGGACATGGCTGAACACCTGCCTGCCAATGGCAATAGTGAATGAATTCCTTATTTTGTTTTGCTTTTGTGCACAGCTTTTGCTTTACCTATTAAATGATCTTTAATTCAACCCATGAGTTTTCTGACACTTGTGATTCTCCCCACCATCTCACTAGGGTGTGGAGTGAGTGAGCAGCAGTGTGGTGCTTAGTTGCCAACCAAGGTTGAACCACAGCCCTTTTGGTGCCCAACATGGGGCTCGAAGGACTTGAGATAATGACAGATTTGATTGGAATGTGCTAGATCGTATTTATACCTGCTATTGCTATTTAGCAATTAATGGGCAGGCTTCTGTGCTCACCATGGGGCTTGCTTGCCTTATTGTATGTTAATCTAGTGCTTGTTAGTGGCTTCTTTTTGCTTTCGCTGCTTGCTATACTGCTGACTAGCTTAATACCTGGGAACGTGTTTATAACAGTAATGGTGATGCACCCGGGCTGGCAAATGGCCAGGGCATCACTGCTGTTTCTGTGCTGCTGTACTGGACAGGCTGGAACTCCAGTATGAATTCCAGTCATGGAGACTGTGACTCTCCTCTGGCTAAAAGAGAAACAGTTTTACCAGGTTCAGGCTTGTCCCTAAAGGAGTAGAGTGCTGTGAAGTAGATAAGTGGTACTGTACTGTTGTCAGTGCACTTGCCCATTGCTGCCACTTGTCAGTGCCTGAAGCTGCCTTTGGTATGCAGCATAACTTATCAAGCTTCTCCTTACATAGCATATTTCTATACTTACATTAGAATGAGAGGAAATGGTCTCAAGTTGCATCAGGGGAGGTTTAGATTAGATATTAGGAAGAAATTCTTTACTGAGAGAGTGGTTGGGCACTGGAACAGACTGCCCAGGGAGGTGGTGGAGTCACCATCCCTGGAGATGTTTAGAAAATGAGTAGATGTAGCACTTGAGGCTGTGGTCTAGTGGCTAGAGAGATGTTAGGGTGAAGGTTGGACTTGATGATCCTGGTGGTTCTTTCCAACCATTATGATTCTATGATTTTAACTTACTTTATTTGCAGGTTACATAGTGGGAAGTGAAGTGAGCACTTTTGTTGTTTGTGGTGGTTCAGTCCCTGCTGGTAGCCGAGCCACATGGCTGCTGCCACTGCACCCCCCCCCAGTGCCGGTCCAAAAAACACAGAGCAGGGTTTGAAATAAGGAGAATTTAATACAATAACTCACAAGAAACAGTCGCAGTAACAACAGCAATGACAACAGTGAGAAAAACAATGTACAGTGTACAGAACGAGCAATGCCATGTGGACAAACAGACGGAGCCGAGCTGCATGAGCCAGTTGCACTTCGGGACTGGAACTGGCCCCGGGGCATGATGTCAGCATGGTATGGAATAGCCCAGCCGCACCACATTAACCCTGTCCTGGCCGAACCAGGACATTGTTAAAGTGAGGTGCTGTAGTTAAGCTTCTAAATTCTTTTTTACATTTCTGTGATCAGAAGGTTATTTTGTGTTCTCGCCTATAGAGTCATAGAATGGTTTGGGTTGAAAGGGACCTATAAAGGTCATCTAGTCCAACACCCCTGCAGTGAGCAGGGACATCTTTAACTAGATCGGGTTGCTCAGAGGCCAGTCCAACCTGACCTTGAATGTTTCCAGGGATGAGGCTTCTACCATATCCCTGAGCAACCTGTTCCAGTGTTTTACTATCCTCATTGTAAAAAATTTCTTCCTTATATCTAGTTGAAATCTACCCTCTTAGTTTAAAACCATTGCCCCTTGTCCTGTTGCCCTGTCGCAACAGGCCTTGCTAAAAAGACAGTCCCCATCTTTCTTGTAGGCTCCCTTTAAATACTGGAAGGCTGCAATAAGGTCTCCCCAGAGCCTTCTCTTCTCCAGGCTGAACAACCCCAACTGTCCTCATAGGAGAGATGTTCCAGCTCTCTGATCATTTTTGTGGCCCTCCTCTGGACCTGCTCCAACAAGTGTTGGAGGACAGCCCCAACAGCCCCTTTTTTTTGCTGAGGGCTCTAGAGCAGGACACAGTATTCCAGGTGAGGTCTTATCAAAGCAGAGTAGAGCAGTAGAATCACCTTCCTCAACCTGCTGGCCACGCTTCTTTTGATGCAGCCCAGGATATGGTTGGCCTTCTGGGCTGCACTTGCACATTGCTGACTAATGTCAAGCTTTTCATCCACCAACACCTCCAAGTCCTTCTCTGCAGGGCCACTCTCAGTCCATGATCCCCTAGACAGTATTGATACTGGTTATTGCCCTGACCCAGGTGGAGGACCTTGCACTTAGCCTTGTTGAACCTCATGAGGTTCACATGGGCCCACTTCTCGAGCTTGTCCAGGTCCCTCTGGATGGCATCCCTTCCCTCTGGCCTGTCAACTGCACCACTCAGCTTGGTGTCATCAGCAAATTTGCTGAGGGTGCACTTGATCCCACTGTCTATGTCACTGATGAAGATATCAAACATATTAAAATATTATATTAAACTAGTCGCAATACAGACCAGTTTTCACCAATCTCCATCTGGACACGGAGCTGTTGGCCCCTACCCTCTGCATGTGACCTGTTACCTCAGAAGCCACTGGCTCATCTCCATAAGACTTCAAGTGTGCTGCAATGTCCCCAGTATGCCTCAGAGCAACAGGCTGAGGAACCTCACTAGCACCCCATCCCTCTAACCATGGCATGTCATCCTACAGCTTGTCACAGGCAAGCCTGATGTTATCTCTCTCCCCCTTCAAATCTAGTTTAAAGCCCCATCAATGAGCACCACAAGCTCCTGAGCAAAGACCCCTTTCAGAAAGATGAATCCCATCTGACACCAGCAAGCCTGGTACTGTGTAGGCCATACTGTACTGAAAAACCCAAAATTATGGCAGTGACACCAGCCATGGAGCCATGTATTAATAGGCTGGGTCTGTTTCTTGCAGTGTTGCTGCCTGGAACTGGAAGGAGAGAGGAAAAATAACCTGTGTCTCAGATTACCTCAGCAGCCATCCCAAAGCTTTCAAGTCTCTTCTGATTGCCCTTGGACTATGGGTTGCACTTTCATCTCAACCCACATGGAAGATCAGTAATGGGTAATACTCTGAGGGCCGTACCAGCCTAGGAAGTTTCCTAGTGATGTCCTCAGCCCGGACCCCAGGGAGGCAGCAGGCTTCCCTATGAGGAGGGTCTGTGCAGCATATTGGACCTTTTGCTACCCTCAGAAGGGAGTTGCCTCCAACTATAATCCTTTTATTTTTTTCATTGTGGAGATGGTTGTAATATGTGGGGTAGGCATTTCTGACCTTGGAGACACCTCTGGTGTAGATGGACCTTCATCCACATCTTCCATTGAATGGCCTTCCTCATACCTGTTGTACCGAGGAACCTGAGGAAGTAAGGTGGGCAAGGAGGGAGGGAGTTCACCTGCCACCCCAAGCATGGACTTGCCTCGATCCACTCCTTTCATTTAGGCTGCTGCCTTCAGCCTGGCAGGAAGAAGATACAGGGTCCCCTTGATCTTGGGTATTTTCTGGTGAGTGGCTCCTGTTTCTGTTTCATGGAGGGCAGAGCTCGGCTTCACCAGTTTATCACTTGCTCAGCCTTCCTGATTCTCCTTAACCTTTCTACTTCCTTTGACAGCTCTGCCACCAGGCTGAGCAGATCATCCACCCGGTCACACAGCACACAGCTGTTGTCACTACTCACTGCCACCAGTGCCCACTGAAAGGCCCTGGCAGCCCCTGTGGTTTGAGCCCTGCATGGCTGTGTGTTTTCATGTAAGCTCTGTCTGGGTTGCCATATCCATTCTGGTGGGCGTAGAGAGCGTGGCTTTCTGCTGGATGGAGACTGTAGCTAAACTCCTTCTGGGAGGATGATGACTATCAATTGGACTCGTCTCTTGAGCTGGCAGAGCTTCAGCATCCTTCCTGCATATTCTTCTGAGCAAACTGCCCTGCCACAGGGAAACTCCCATGCCATGCTCTGGCTGACATGCCACACTGTTTGCTTGCTCTGTTGGCAGGTCTTCTCACAGCGAAAAATTAATGTCCCTGTAGTTTTGCTAATAATTTCTGCTGTTGACATGCCTGGCTGTTTCTGCATGCTTTCATATGTGGCTAAAGAATCAATCACTTTTTGAATGAAGGGGTTAATAGATTTGTATCTATCCAAAAGTATGTTAGGACAGAAGGTAAAATTCTTACCTCTTGAGTAGCAGAATGCTCTTGTGTTGTGTTTCAATTTTGGGTGGAAATTCATTCTTATTAAAGACATTGGGATGTTGCCAAAGCACAAGACAGTTGTTAGCATCCTTCTGAAGTCAGTTCTGAAGCTTTACTAGTTTGTAACACAAGAAGAATGTCAATATGTATTCTTCTTGCCTATTTCATTTAATTCATCTTTTAATGCTCTAGAAGTAAACTTTAGTCATATATTTGTAGCCTCTGAGTTTGAGTCATGATTTAAAAGTTTTCAAGTAATCCGTGTTAGTAAATACCTTTCTTGTTTCCTTTTTAAACTTCTAGGATAACAACATTGGCTGGATTTTCAGTGTGTTTTAAACCCAGTCCATAGCTGACTGGATTGTACATGGAACTCCCGCTTTGTCTTGTACCGTACTGCAGGCACTTGGCACTGAACAAATTAACAATAGACCTTGCTATACTGAGATAAGAGGCTAATTTTATGGGTACAGCATTTCATAAATCATGTTGCAGTTGACAGTTCAGAACTGGAGAATTAATTAATATTCAGAAATCTAGTCAAATGGGAATAGTTGGAGGCTTATTAGAAACAAATGTCACATTGCTGTTTGATACAAAGATTTCTAGGTCAGAATGACTGATGTTTGTGTGAGTTTTCTAACATGACTAATTACTTTTGAAAGTCCACAACTTTATCGGTTAGTGTATCCTATATAACTGCTCAATTTAACATGTTATAGAGTGCTCCTGAAAATACTGCACTTTTTCTTTTATTTTACGTATTTTTCATGTCACTTGACTGATGGCTGTGATAGTTCAGTCAGTGTAAACATGCAAGTTTGGTGGGATCTAGCCTTGAATTTCAATTCGTTTTGTTCCTTCACTACATAGATGAGGAAATCTGCTTGTAACCTCTGTGTGGTTGTTCTTCAGATACTGAATTTGTTCTGATAAAACAAGTAGGAACTTGACGGGTCTTACAGTCTTGAGTGGCATTAGCTTTATTCTATTGAAATTAATTACTTCAAGGTAAACCTGTGATATTTTGGGAATTCTAGATATATGAAGAGTTTGATGTGTTTTAAAAATTTGTGTTAGAAGTGATGCATGTTACTGATGTAAGTGGACACTTCCATAAAATAGACAAAATGAAAAATACATGTAAGCTTTTCAAGGCTTGAGTACTGTCTGTGGAAGTCTTTCATAGTGATTTACTCATCTAATCTGTTGTCTGTTATGGTATTCCATTTAGTCATCTGAGCTTCTACTTAACTAATAAATACAATCTTTAATACTTATTTAACTAATGAATTTCACATTGTTATCTAAACTTCATTTAGAATTATCTTCAGAGGATTGGGTTGTGGATGTTGCTTTTTTCAGAAATGATGTTCACCCAGGCTTTCCTAAGCCTACACTTTCTTTAGCAAACCTTTACAGCATCAATACCCATAGCCTTGTTAGTCTGGCTTTTGAATGATCATGGAAGAGCTGCAGTTTGGGGTAACATGCACTGCAGTTCTTCTCACACCAGTCTGATACCAAGTCCATTAATTCTTCAAATTAGGTAATAGTTGAAAGGTTTTACTATCTGAAATTTGAGGAGTTGCATAAATTATGTGCCAAAAAAGTAGAAGATTAATGCCTTGATTGCAATCCATCCATGTTTTTTCATGGTATATGGGCAATATGGAAGACTGAACTGAAGGTATTCATGGGAGGGCTTTTGTTTTACAAGGAATTTCCTGCAGCCGAGAATGTACAAACTTTGAACATGAAACTTTATCTATGTGGATTTTATATTGTATAGACTTGCTGGTTGAAAGGGAGAATGTCAAGGCCATTAGTTTGATGGTATGAACGAATAAACGGCTTCCCTTTGCGTATTGTTACATTACGTCACCTCTCAATGTTAGATGAAATAGAGCAGCAGCAGCAGATGTACTGGGCGGCTACCTTAATTCTGCTGAAGTGCTATTCAGGATGTGGTAAATAATTGGTTGATAGACGATATTTGAAATCTAGCTTTAAAAAGAAATGCTGTTTATGACAGGAGTGTTTGTCAAAGTGATAGAAAGATTTTAAATGTTTACCAAAAAGTCCCCCAAACTGTAACATTTGATCTGTGTATATGCACTGGCTGTAGAAATGAAGAAAATTTGGTGGTTAGTAACTAAGAGCTTAGTAATGTGCTTTAAAACTCTATAGAGTACCATCATACTTATATACTAAATGAGATGCTAAAGTTTAATTACTTTCTAGGTCTTAGAAAACAGCTGACTTAAGGAATGCCTGAAACTTAGCTTGTTGGCTTTTATCACACCCTCCCCCCTCCTTTTTTTTTTTCTCTCTGTTTCCTTCTAGGTTTAACTATAGATCAACACATCATCTTGCATCCCATGGGTTTTACGAATTTTTAAATTGGTTTGATGAAAGAGCATGGTATCCACTAGGAAGAATAGTAGGTGGAACGGTAAGTATTGTAATAATAATTGAAAGACTTTGCAATACAAATTTGACAATTTTTTCCAATACAAAGAAGGATCTTAATAAAATATACTTTTATTTGTCAAATAGCTACGGAGGGAACAGCAAGATGTTTTTCATTTTTAGCTTGAGGAGCTAAAACAGTAAGCCAGCATGCTGTAGTCTTTATCCAACAGCACACTGAAATATACAAGAAATACAGAGCCGAGCTTTACTTCCTTAATTACAAAGGTCTAATAGTAATAACTAAGGGTATTATGACTCCTGTAATTCTGTTAAATGAAATGAAAAAAAGAAAAAAAGAAACACTTTTTAAAAATTACCTAAGGCACAAGTTTTAATCCAATGGTATATGTTGAGTGGACTTCATGTGTGTATGGAAAATGTTAGGATTTCACTGGGAAAAGACCTTTTGAAATTAAGTCCATGAGGCACTCATATGAAGCATCAGGAGTAGGTAAGATTAGTATAAGTTAATGTATAAGCAAGTTAGAAGACAGGAAAGTTGTACAAAACAATGTTATTAAATCAGAATATAAATATTGTTCATTGTTACAATAGCTTTAGTAACACTAAGTAACACAGCCATGTGTTACTGCATGTGTGAAAGTGCATTAAAACTTTTTAATTATAGTACATACCATTTAAATGCATTTACAAATTGTTTTGGTAACAATTAGATCACTATTTATTTTCATATCCTAGAGATACTCAAGACTCTTTTACTGTAATATATATATATATATATGCATTTTTTCCATACTTGTCTTATATGAAGTGAAAACTCTTAGGAAATAGAATTGAAATGTCATCTGCATAAATTATTTTGCAAGTCACATGGTATATTATGTTTTAGTAGTCTATGTTGAAAACAAACTCTCAAGGATATATGCAGGAGAATATTCCATTGTCTGTTAATTTAATTTAGTACAACACCCTTCTTAGCTTTCAAAAGAAACTAAGGCAGGTGAAGTACATATTAACTTTTCTAGTACATATTGATTTTTCTAGTGTTGATTAATGTGGGAGGGTAGAATTCCTATTAAGAATATTTTAGAGTTCTCCGTTTTTTTATCGTAAGTTCAATAGATTTGTGTAAGTCTATGCTACCTTTCCTGGAGGACATCTTAATTCAATTTTATAGGACTTTATTTTAATCCTTCATATTCAAAGATGTTTATGGATGCCTTGTAAATATATAATATTCAACTGACCATCCCTCAGCTTTTCAGCATAAAACCTCCTCTCTATTGATGCACATTTTCTTTCTCCACTGGTAACAAGAAGTGAAAGAGTGGTGTGGTCTAGTTTGGAGGAAAATGGATGGGGCTGGATTGTGTTGTTGCATTTCTTCTTGTTTGAGGATTGTTTTTTTTCTTAAAGCTGCTAGCTGGCTTGAAATTATCTTGCAAGCTTTGGCTTCTGCTTTCATACCTTAACAGTAAATTCTTCTCATTATATGATAATGCCAGGCAAGAAAAGATATTATCTGCGTGCTACTTATCCATTTACAAAATGGATTATATATAATTGTTAGCATTTGGATAAAATTTAAAGAATCCCTGGTATTCAGCAGCGTTGTCAAAATGTGATTAAAGTAGTATTAAAATAATTCCATTAGCTTTACCTGCTCACTGCTTATATCATCTTAAGAAATGACTGTTTCATTGCAAATTGTATGCAAATAAATCTAAGATGATAGTTTTCTGCAGTAACCTAGTAGTTTGCCTTTTTTTTTTTGTCTTCCTTTTAGGTGTACCCAGGACTGATGGTGACAGCAGGCCTTATACATTGGATTTTAAATATGCTTAATGTGACAGTCCATATAAGAGATGTATGTGTGTTCCTAGCACCAGTTTTTAGCGGCCTTACAGCTATTTCTACTTTCCTGCTCACCAGAGAACTGTGGAACCAGGGAGCAGGGCTTTTAGCTGCCTGTTTTATTGCCATAGTTCCAGGTTACATATCCAGATCAGTAGCAGGATCGTTTGACAATGAAGGCATAGCTATTTTTGCACTGCAGTTCACGTACTATTTATGGGTAAGTAATTGCTGAGTCTTTTGCTTTGGAAAAGTTTTTTGGTTCCTCCTCCAACCAAATGACTGATTTTTCTTAGAATCCATTGAATTCTTATTTTCCTCCCTCTCATCCCTCTTCCCCTTGGCTCTTGATCAGGCAGGTACTGAGAAGTCACATGATCTGAACCACTCCATAGTCGTGCTCTTTAGTTTGCTGTGTAAAAGTACTGTTCAACTGAAGTGTGTGTCCTCTAGTAGTAATAATAATAATGGTAAATCTATGTATTAAAGCAAACAGAAGGGCTCTTTCTGTTTTTCAGTTTGGAGGTACTCGTTTTATGTGAGCATTGCACTTTAGCCTCTTTATTTAGCTAGTGAAAAGCGGTAGACTCTGAATATGAAGTGCATTGAATTGTCTTCTAGAGAAGTTTTTGACTATATGGAGGGTCTGAGCTTTGACTTAAGCATCCTTATTAAATACCCAAAGCTGCCCGGAGCAGGATATTAATATTACTTGCATGCTTAAAAAAAAAAAGTCTGATGTCTTTCAGTTAGCTTACTTGCTAGTGCAACTTGTCTGTCACTCCTTAATCTGTATGTGGAATTGCATCTATATGAAAGAGCTTAGGCCAGATGGAGTTCTTCTGGACTGTTGATTCTATTTTGGAAATAACAATATAGTTATGCTATTTATGATAATTCAACATAGACACCATGTGGCACTGTCCCTTGTGCAGTCCTTGAATGCATATACTTTTTATTTTGAGTGTCTCCGTGTATGTACATGCTCATTACAGCTTTTCCCATGATTTTGTCAAGAGTTCTACTTTTCATAAGCAGATGTAAACTCACAGGTGGTTTTTTGTTTGGTTTTTTTTTTTAGCTCTAGAATACTTCAAACTTGGGATATTATTGGTAGGAGTATAATGGAAGGGAATTCAACTTTTTCATGACTGAGTGACTGGTATTACTTAAATGCAGGTTTTTTTAAAGCCTGAACGTAGAATAAACTGCAGCTGTAAAGGCATACTGTTTGTTAACAAAAGCGATGTAGGTTGATTCTATTACTTTATAACAGCTGAGACATGATAGCCGTTATCTGTTCTTGAGGAACTTAACTAAACTTAACTGCATAGTGCAATAATGTTTGCATGAACTCTTGAAGAATTATTCTGTGAATCAAATATATTTTATAGATAACTTTCTGGCTTTATTTAATGTTGATTTTTTCATTCCTATTTTTCCACATCTCATTCACTGCCATCAGTTTTGGACAAAATCATACTCCTGGGCTAGTTTACAGATCCTGCTAAACCTTTAGTAGTATCTGGATGCCTTCATCTAAAGAGCAAACCTTAAGTGAGTGTTTCAAACTTACAGAATAGCTCTTTTATTTATAATTGCAGAGTTGGGTCTGATGCCAGCCAAAGTAATCCATGGATAGCCTGCACTTAGAATTATAAAGTGGTCTAATGTCTCAGAGAAAGTAGCACAGCGGTGTTGCAACTACTTTTCTACCTCAGATCATGAAGCAGAGAGTTGCATTGCGTTCTGCCTCAGCTTACACTTACCTCTCTAGTTAAAGCAGTTTTGTGTGTGAATTAATTGCACTTGTGGTTTGGCTTGATGGACATCAGTTCAGAAGCATACAAAAATAACTTGATACATGCTAAAGAAGTTCTCTTGACAGTTGTTTTGAAATAAAATTTTGGAATATTGTTCAGTATTTGTTTATCATTCTTAAATACTTTGTGCTTTTTGAAGGTGAAGTCTGTGAAAACTGGGTCAGTCTTTTGGACAATCTGCTGCTGTCTATCCTACTTTTACATGGTAAGCCTTTTATATATGTATAATAGCTAGTCTGTTTGAGTAGAGCTTACATAATCCATATGTTGTTGAGGAACAGAAGGAGATTTTAATTTTTGTTGGAGCCATAATATAAAGTTGTTGCTTCATATTAAAAAACCTTAAGTATTTAAGTAAAAAGACAGGATAAATATTTTTAAATGTGAAGTATTTAAATAAACACAATGAAAACAGTTTTTGGAAACACTCTTCAGTATAATAATGTAAATTTATACTCTGCAATGACCAGGGACTCTGATTCACTAGGATTTTTTGTTTTGGTGCAGGTGAATTAAGGTGGAATTTTGATATTCTTGTGTATGTGTGTCATTATTATTAAAATGCAATAATATTAAAAATTTATGGACAAAGTTACACCTGTATAACTTTGAAAGCTATTTCTTTGGCTGTAATTATGCCATAAAGTAAAGCTTACCACCAGAGCTGCCGAATGAGTTTAATGTCAGATTGAATGATCATAAAGTCCCATTTCATTGTTGATCTATGAAAATGGAGGCTATTTCAGAGACGTTCCTAAGGGCTAAGAGGGGAGGAAAACAGTAGTAAAATTGAGGAGATTAAAACTAGTAGCAAAATGGAGGAACTAGTTTCCCCCCATCCTCATCATCTGAAACCTTAGACTTGAAAAATTTTCCTGTATGAATCAGTCAAAGGTCCTTTTTTACCCTAACTGATAAACTTTTTTTTTTTGGTGGCTATATGAAAAATAAATTAGCCGTAAAATAGCCAGCAGCGAGACAGGCTAATTGCTTGGTGTCAGTTAAGACTGAGGTCTCAAATACTGCTTTTTTTACGGTCAGGTAACTCAGCTTGCAAGAAAAAGGAACTTATGAGCTGGTTTGCGTGCTTTAATTTAACGGACAAGGTTAATTCAGAAGCTATCTAGATGCTGCCTGAATTTCCTCTGGCATTAATGTTCATTGGATTTTCTGTGAGATTTTTGCTGTTGTTATGCAAATAGCCGTGTATATGTCACCAAAGAGGATTGCTATCTCCTGTTGAGAGTGCATTTATTTCCTCCCTTATTTCTCCTTCTGCTTTGCCAAGTCATTAAATAAACAGCCACTTCTTTATACAAAGCACTGCTGTTTATATAGCATTACAGTGACGAAATCCTGTAGGTTTTGTATAGATTTGTGTGCCAAGTATCAGGCAAATAATTTTTTGAGTTGTATTTGTATGCCATACTCTGTCACTCAGTTGTGGTGACTTGTGCTGTGTGCTCTTGTGGGAGGTATCCCTGCCTGTGGGAGGTGTCTCTGCCCATGGCAGGAGGGTTGGAACTAGATGATCTTTTAGGTCCCTTCCAGGCTTGAGAAATGGGCCAGAGCAAACTGCACGAGGCAACAAGTCAAAGTGCAGGGTCTCGCATCTGGGTCGGGCCAGTCCCAGGCACAATTACAAACTGGGTGCAGAGTTGGTTGCGAGTAGCCCTGGAGAGAAGGACTTGGGGGTGTTGATGGACAAGAAGCTCAACATGAGCCAGCAGTGAGCTCATGCAGCCCAGAGGGCCAACTGTATCCTGGCATGCATCAGGAGGAGTGTGGCCAGCAGATCAAGGAAGGTGATTCTCCCCCTTCACTCTGCTCTTGTGAGAACCCACCTTGAATACTGCGTCCAGTTATGGTCTCACCACCATAAAAGGGACATAGATCTGTTGGAACGAGCACAGAGGATGGCCACAAAGATGATCCAGGGGCTGGAGCATCTCTGCTATGAGGATAGGCTGAGGGCTCTGGGATTGTTCAGCCTGGAGAAGAGAAGACTCCAGGGGGACCTTATAACTGCCTTCCAATATGTGAAGGGAACCTACAGGAAGGCTGGAGAGGGACTTTTCACAAGGGTGTCCGGCGACAGTATAAGGGGAAATGGTTTTAAATTGAAGGAGGGTAGGTTTAGAGTGGATCTTAGGAAGAAATTCTTAAATGCTAGGCTTTGTAGTATTATTATCAATGAACAGTACTACTTGGCCTCATTCTTATCTATTCTATAGAACATAGTCATTTTGTTTTCTTTTTGGATTCTAAGGTTTTAAGCCCTGAAGTACAATAAGTGAAAACCACATTAGCTACTGCTTTTAAAAAATGAAGATCTACAGAAGACATGTTACATATGGGAGAAGTCTAGACTGTAATGTGACAAGAGGGCATGTGTAAAAATAAAGATTGTATAGTCAACATTAGCCCTTCTAAATATGTTAGAAATTTAGATAACATTGTGATGATAGCTCATTCAATCTTTATCTTAACCAGCTATCCATGATATATCAATAACATGGTAGTGTTTCCGTTCCAAGTACATCATACCAGTGCTTCTCAAGTAGCATACCATTGCTGCAGGTTCACAATGTCCATTATATTGTTGTACACCATTCCACAGTGCTCAGCCACGCTTCCCTGTGCATCCACTCCCCTTCCTTTTGTTTCTTTTCTTATGCTGTGACCTGCACTGGCTGCTCTGCTCCAGGAGTTCTGCTCCCAGAGGTGTACCTTACTCCCTTTCTCCTCTCCAGATGGAGATAGTGTTCCCTGTCCCCAGCAAAAAGTACAGTGCATGGTGCTAAATTTGTGTGTCAAGGGAACATTTTGGATCGTACATGGGAGTCATACCACTGCCTTGTGCTGCACCCTTCACCATGGGAAAAAGCCCCCAGCATCCCGTTCTTGTTTGCCAGCATGACCAGAATAGCTTGGGACAAAGAGGAAATACAGGAAGGACAGCCTTGGAAATCCACCAGCCCATCACAAGCATTTGATATGTGGTGGTTTTCTTATGGGTTTGGTGGTTTTTTTTTCCGTTTTGATAACTAATATTGAGAAACGTTCTGGTGGTATTACTAGTCGTTCTCACTGCTTGTGTAGACAAGGTTTGTGATTTCCTGTTAGACCATCAGGGTGTATAAATGCAGCACTGGCTATCCTAAGAATTTGCAAATATTTTCAGATCTAATTTCCTATTCCATTTCTTATAGGTCTCTGCATGGGGTGGTTATGTTTTCATCATCAACCTTATTCCACTACATGTGTTTGTCCTGTTGCTAATGCAGAGATATAGCAGAAGGGTCTACATTGGTAAGTTCTGTTCACTGAATAGTCATTCTCAAATGCTGAATGATGACATATGAAATAAGTTGTACTGATGTGTTTTGTATCAAGTGGGAATGAAGTAGTTGCCTATCAGATTGCACTTTATTAATTTGATTGCTGATTATAGTCAGTTATTCTCTACAACATGGAATTAAGGAGTTAAAACATTGTCATACTTAAAAAATCTCATATATGTAGCTGCTAATTAATATTCTCCTTTCTAGTGTACTGAAAATAAAATAATTGCATGGTTTGATATTTGTAGAATGCTTTTAGTATATTATTTTGTATATATATATAATGTATGTGTCTGTAATAATGTTACATTTTTTTTGTCTTTTCCTACTAAGTGAAACAATTGCTATTTTTAAAAAGTTGTGCAGCAGAAATTATGCAAACACGTAGTATTTATTGTGACATACATGAGAAAAGACATAGGGAATTGCGAGCAGCTGTATGTTTTACATAACCTAGACTAAAATTAGTGTAAGCATCTATCCACTTCACGTGAATCCTTAAGATTTTATTGGGTTAATGGGTCAGCCTTCCTTGCAGTTTCACGAGTGTGTGAATAGTGATCTTAGGAGACTAACTTTTAAATTTATTTGCCTGACATTTAAATACTCCGTAAACTGATTTTACAGAGACTTTAACATTTAAATCAGTTGGCCATGGTGTAGGTGTATGAATGAAATAAATAATAAGCAATTTGAGTGTTCAAAGATTTATTTTTTAGGTAGAATATTTTTTACTCTAATGTGAAATGAGAAGTTAATGTGAAACCTTTACAATAGATAGTTTGAGAACATAATATTGAAGTGTAATATCACAGGATGCTTCATATGTATAAATATCTTTTCATAAACCATTTTAATACTGTTTTGTCTTTGTATTTTTAGTTATTTCAGTGCAGGTTTTTTTAGTGCCAGCTAGAGCAATTACTATATTTACATATATATTTGAACCATTCTATACTACAGTAATTACTCAATTTACTCCAGTTTTGTATTTGTTACCAAAACAACAAATGTTGGTTTCATGCTTCTTTGTTAATCTATTTATGCAATTCAGAAATGAAAATTCTTTTTAATAAAAGCTCTAACCAATCTTTAATTTCTAATGTTAGTATTGCTTAACTTCTTCATTAACTATTTCTTCATAGGGGAAAGTAAGTGATCTTGTTTTGTTTTTAAAATTGTTTCCAATTTCTATGAGTTAGGCAAAAGAAAATTAAATCTAATTATAAAGTCCTGAAGCGATATGGTAACCAGAAACAATAAAGAATAAGTACTATTGCTTTTTGAGCTTTCAATGAACTACTCTTTGAACTCATCTGGGATAAATAATACTGCAGGTTCATTATGAATTAAAGGTTTTGGCAGACCTTTGCTTTACAAATAGCTACAGCATTTTGAGATGTTACTGCCCTTCAGCTGTGAGGGAGATGTACTTCAGCAGAGCTGATTGCTGCTCTGCTGTCTCATTGCAACTGCTGGCTTAATTTAAGCTTGCATAGGAAGCCTTACGCACAGAGCAGTCTGTACATCTCACTTTAGTATGCGATTTCTAGGTTTGTTTAACAGGATGTTTTTGTAAAACAAGTAAGAATGTTCAGGCACTTCAGAGAGGAAATTCAAGTGTACTTCACTTCCAGACCGTTAGGTACAGAGAAGAGTTTACAAAAGCTCATTGAATTAGGGAGAATAAAGGTATTTTTTGAGTTTCTGTGATATGCAATTGCTAGTGTGCCTGCAGCAGTCTCATAAATCTTAAAAAAACTACCAATGTGCAGCTAAAACTTTCGTAAACTATTGTCAGCTGACAGTATTAATAAAATCTGCATCCATTTTTTTATTATGGAGATTTGGGGGGTTTTTAATCTCTAGATCAGTTGCCTAATTTTATTTGAAACTAGCATGAGCCTAACTTTTGTAATGGATTAATGTTAATCTAACATACTAACACGAATGTAAGGAACATTATTTGGCAATGCCAAGTTTTTAAAAATACTGATGGTTTCTTGGTATATATTTTTCATATGTGTGTTCATACACCAAATAAAAGGTTAATGGGACATGATGTGTAACTCAGAATCATTTGATGAGTAAAAATTTCCAGAACATGAAGTTTTTGCCAATTTAAAAGAAAATCATTACTTGCAGGCAAGTGAATTTATCAAGCCAGATAGCTTCAGACCTCGTGGCATCAATGGTGATCATGCTGCCTATGTTTGAAACCTTAAACTTCACTTTTTTGTCTTGTCAGTGATCAGTATCTTTCATTTTAAATGGTTTTACATTTGGAACGGTACTAATACACATTTAAGTCATGCTTGCACACTTAGAGACTTGGTAATTTTCACTTGAATTTGATTTTTTTCCGTACAATTTTTTCAAGTTCTGTATATCTTTCAGAATATTTAATAACAAAACACTTAAGGATCTTCTAGATGTCAACAATTCGATGTGCTATGTCTTGGATTTTTATCTTTTAAATAGTGAGCGGTTTATATATTTATGTCAACTACCTCGGTATTCTAAAACTTCAGATGACGGGTGTTATTTCTGGTGATTATCATCTATTTATTGAAAGTATGTGGCCAAGTATTTGATCATACTCTCTGGAAAAGATTTTTAGTAGGTTCTTCCTGTGTTTGTGCAGTGTACAGCAACTAAAATTGTTTGGAAAAATGAGTTTATCCACCATTAGTCAGAAGGTTTTTGTTCTTGACCTAGTCAAAGTTACAACTGTGAGAGTAGCTTGTAGAAATCAAAATTTACTTCTTGTTTTTGCAAAGACTGTGCAAAGAGTAGAATGTAAAAGAACATGACGTAACTTTAAGATCCTAGAAAATTGTGTTGCTGCATAAATTGCCAGGTGTTTTTCAGTGCCAGGCAGACATATGTGATAGCTGTTCAAAGGAAGTGGGAGTAGGGTGAGGGTGCAAGTGGGCATACCAAGTATAAAAGTTCCAGGACTAGGCTTAAAAATGGTTATTTACAATGGTCTAACAAATGTGAAATCTAGTGATTTATGCCAATCAGTGAACTTCCACAGGATGGCAGTGTTGTAACACTTTCATGGTAAAGTATAATGATTTACACTGTAGTGAATTCTTCAAAAATTGAGCTTCCCACAGTAAAAATGTCCTTGAGAGATGTAAGAGGGCATAGAGCAGTAACTAGGCCCAGTGGTGCAATAGAGATTCTTGAAAGAATACACCAGAGAAGACAGTGGCTGGAAGGACCGTCACAGTGACTTCTGTGACTACTGGAAAGCGTGCAGTACCCTGGGAGCATAATCCTACAGTGAGACCACACAGGTGCTGTGGAAACAATACCACTGGGAAATGATGCACTCCCTAAAACTGTTCTCATGGAGGTCAGGCAAAGGATTGTATGAGAATAGAGATCTCTTCATAAGATCAAGGCTGTAGCAAAAACAGGGGTTTATGATCTGTAGGAGAATATAAACATCTGGCAGGTGGATTACTGCTGTTTGCCACTGAAGGAACAAAACATCATTTGGACTTTAAGCTGGCTGGTTACTTCAAAAGTAATCAGCCTCATGGCTGTTTAGAGTTGCTGTTTTTCTCTTTTCCTTCCCTCTCCTTCACCTTGGAATACTAAGGACCAAAACCCTGTCAAAATAAAGTGTATTAATCTTAGTGCATACATAATAATAATTCATGTTATTAATACTAATATTCTATTCTTGGCCTCTACTTTTGGAGAGGCCATGAGTCCCTGTAGTTGATATCCATTAATACATATGCTTAATGTTAAGTTTTAATTCTATTGCTTTCAGTTTCTTGTCATGCTTCTTCTCTTGTGTTAAAAAAAAATCAAGCGTACTTCTTTGCATTGTCTGAATAGGCAGTGGGCTCTTAAAAGTTTTGCTTCTTTGAGGTCTGGTCCCTTCAGTTTATCCTCATATAGAAAAGTTCTTTTGTCACTTGTTATTTGAGGGCAAGACAGGAAGGGAAAACTATTATCTGAGCTATAACATCTTAAATGGTTTATTTCCTTAGGAGGAGAAAAAACAGTGCAATTAGGAACAACAATACTGTGCTACTTCCTGTAAGATTGGATACAATAGGCAGATTTATTCTAGTCAAAGGAGAAAAAAGTAGTTATGATGGCTGCAATACTTAGAATGATATGGTTCTGTTTCTATGTCACTAAAGCTGGGGGAGGGTGGACTTTACTATGGAACCAATGGTTTTTGAAATGTGTGTATTAATTTCCTTCCCACCTTTCTCTTCCCCCCCACCCCCCAGCATATAGCACTTTCTACGTTGTGGGGTTAATATTATCAATGCAGATACCTTTTGTCGGATTTCAGCCAATTAGAACAAGTGAACATATGGCAGCTGCAGGTAAGAAAATTAAATGCTTCTAAACAGCCTGCTCAGCTCAAGAAAACCTCCAACTCTTGCAGCTTTGTTTCCTTGTATTAGAAAGAACTAATATTAACAAACCAAATTAAGAAGTTACAATTTAGTGTCTGTAGGGAGGTTTTCTTTCCAGTTGACACATTATCCTTCTTTGTGTGAGTTATGGAGGCAGTTACTTGTTGTAACAAGCATTTATTTTACACATTGATAATCTCCACTGTTTTGGGATATAATGTTGTTTTCATGCATTGTACATTTGAAACATTCCTTATTGGTAAACACAGTTTTTACTGAGCAATTTGGTTTTAGAGTTGATAGTCTTCTGTCATTTTTCAAAGTGAGTTAAATACAAAGGGCTTAAATTACTCATCAGAAGGCTGATTTTTAATTAACTGTTTTCAATCTTGTTTGATTTGTCTTATTTCTTTAAGTTGATCTTTCAATAGTTTTTAACAGACATCTTGATTTCTTGACATAATAATCTCTACTAAGACTGATAGATTTATGCATACATTGCATACATTGTGTGACATAGTTCAGTTTGTTAGGTTCCTCAGGTATTTTATTACATATAGTCACTTACTAAAATGTATTTGGGACAGCAATTGGCATACCATTAAAAATTACCAGAAAAATACTCTAAAAAACTGAGATATTTTTGCAACAATCTGAATATTATGGAAAGAGTAAAGATTATCAAACCCCATTTAGCATCTGAAGAATTTTACGTTTATTTAGTGAATGGAGTTTGTGTCTTTCTCTAGGAGTTCAGAACTAGTGAACTCCAACATTGTGCACCTCAAAGTTATTGTTAAATTAAAAAAAGACCATACACTTGAGTTCTGTTTTCTTCTTCTGCCAGCTACCAGTGAATTTTCCCATTTGAATGGACTGATCGTTGGATTGATTTGATTATATGCATTGAAATGAATAACAACAGAAAAATCATGTCCTAGTTCTGGTTTAATGTTAAACTCCGAACAGTGTATTTGAGGGCGTGGAGTGCTTGCCTAGTAAACTCTGGTATTTCAATGCTAGCTTTATATAATTCAGTTGTTCGTATCACTTGATGCTTGTTTGGTTGGGTTTTTTTTTTCTTTCATTAAATCTTCCAGTTTTGTTCAGTATCTTGATTTCCGTATAAATATATATTAGCCTTGTTTGTATGTTGCCTGGAATCTCTGTCTTAATTTTTCACCAGGTCTGTTTGTTAACCTGTATTTTTGTTATAATCAGTGCAATCTAGTTTTCAGGTGATTTGCTCCCAATTTAATTTGGGAGCAAAGAGGCGGTGGGTATTGGAGCTCTTGATAGAAGAAGCAAAGAATGTTTTGGAGAGTATTTTATGTCATTGCTCGTTTCTGTCATTGCAAGAAGGTATCGTCCCTGTTAAGTATTAAAGGGTATTTGTCAGAAAGTGATTTTAAACTACTTTTTAGATGTAAGGGTGTACATTACATTTATTTTTCTTATTTAAATATATCCTAAGTATTGCTTTAACAGCTGTTACTGCTTTTGAGCATTTAAACAGAAACTTTCCTCTTCCTTTAGGTGTTTTTGCACTGCTGCAGGCATATGCGTTTTTGCAGTATCTGAGAGACAGATTAACAAAGCAAGAATTTCAGACATTGTTCTTCTTGGGTGTCTCACTAGCTGCTGGTATTGTATTCCTGAGTGTCATCTATTTGACGTACACAGGTAAATAAATGTCAAACTAGCTTACTAGGTTTTTTTAGCAGGTAAACCAGACGGTCAGCATTTGATTTAGTCTAAAGTAGTTGTTGACAATGCTACAGCAAACCAGTGCCCATGTTACTCCGTGTTTCTGTGTGTTGGAATTCACTATGCATTCTGCACTGCAGAAAAAACCCCCAACTTTGTAGCATCACTCTGGTATTTTGGGTTTACCACATGATAATGTAAAAAGTCAAACTGGATGAGGAACATAACTATAGCCAAAGCATATTATGAAGATACATATCTATTCAGAATAGCATTGATAAGTCAAGATCAGATTGCTTACTTTATGAAATACTTGAATCTGATTTCTGTAGGACTGGAATTAATCTGTAAGTTCTACTTTACTTCTATGGTTCAGCATCCAGTCTTCAAGGCAGTTCTGCCCAATCTCACAAGAAGAAGCTTGTCCTTGCTTTGTTGCTGGCCCCAAGTGCCTCACTGCTATCTTCTGATTCCATGATATACTTCTAGGTGATCTAATACCTTCACGTGATGAAGAAAAAGCAATCTTATTTTCCTAGCTAAATAGATGTTACCCATGCAAAAGTTGACTTCTACTTGGTTTAATTTGCATGATCTTAATGTTATACCTCAAATACAGTTCTGTTTTGTCAGAGTTTTATTTTGGGGGAAAAAAAAAACACTTTCATGAGACAGAACTTGTTTTTTTATTTTAAGTGACTTCTTTCTTGTACTTCTATTTAGCCCTGTCTCTGGTGTAATTTTTTTTTTTATTATGAGTTGTTTAACATTTTGTACTGTTTAATATGTACTGTTAATTACGATACTGTTATTCCAAAAGAATAGTTGTGCTCTGTATTTGTTTGAAAGTCTTCTAAAACTTGTTGGTTTTATGATTTGCTTTTCAGTATACGTAAGCAGTTCCTACTAATACTTAGCAAAAATTTTCAGACAGGCACATTAAAACAAAGTTCAGCTTCTGATCTCAGTGCGCAGCAAAATACCTCTTCCCTTGCAGTTCTTAGGAAGTGTTGATTTCAACTTCAGAAATTGATCAGTATTGCTGCTGCGGTCAGGGCTCCTGACCAATTCACAGCACTCTGATCCGTCTCCATTTTCTTAATAATCCTCTTGCAGGAGGTTGCCCACATCTGGACCCTGTATCCCAGGTGCAGCACCTGGAAGAAGGGTTTGAGGTTCTGGATTGAAGTCCTGCTTGCCATAAGACATGTCAGCCACTCTTTTCAATTTAACACAGTTCAGTGTTCTGGCCTCTGGGATATTGTTACTTTTTACTAGCCACCAGCTGGACCCCAGTCTACTGAGTGCTACTTTGAGCTTGTCAGGACAGCAGATTTTCACCCTGTCAAATGGTCTACCTGTCCAGCCCATTCTTCTTCAGCTTATAAAGGAGAAAATAGGAAAATGGTTCAAAAGCATTTCATAATGTATTTCAAGAGGCCATGCTTCATGATGTTTTCAGGGACTCTGGTTCCTGGACTGTAGTTCCTGCATATTCCTTCTTGCTTTTCCTAGCAGTGTAGTGTCAGCCATTTTCCAGGCACCAGGGGCCTTTCTTATCATCCTGATGGAAGTGGTGGGTAGGTATCATACTGGCCAACTCTTTCAGCACCCTCAAGTGAATGCCACCTAATCTCTTATTTTTGGATACATGCAGAGAAGACCATAACTGATGTTATCCGTCTGCTGGTGGCTCCTTCTTGTGCATGCAGTGGTTTGGGAGCAAGCTGACTGAAGGGAAAAGTATGTCTTGTCATAGAATGTTGACCACAATATTCAAATGTCTAAACTAGATATAAAACTAAAACTTTCAGTCAGATTATGCTAAGTTTAAATATCAGATAGAGAGAAGACTTATTCTGTTATGCAGAACGACTTGGGTAATAAATGAAAGGATTTAACTTCCTCTTATTTCAGCTTGGCTATATCTGGCTTCAAAGGGAGCTGAAACAGTTGCAAGGAAACTGGAAATAAAACTTAAGAAGAATCTTATTAATAACTTTTAATAGTAATTTTTCTTTCATCTGATACTATTTCTTTTCAGCTTATGATATTCAAGTATCTAAAGTCTGCTTAAGAAAAATATGCAAAGATTATCAGCATGTTTAGTACAAGTTTTTATATTCCATGTCACATGTAGGTCCATCAGTAAAGAAACAATAGGAAACAAGTGTTTCAAGTATTATTGTTTCGGCTATAGATCTTGCCTAGTGTCCTGCTGAGGTGTTTCAGAAAAAATAAATACTTATAACACTTATCAATTATATTTTCTTTTTATTATACTTCTTTACAGATTATAGGTTGCTATCTGACATGTTCCTCGAGAAGCATTGTTTTTATTTAGTATTGCACTGCTTTGACTTTTGGAGGTTGTGATCTTGTAAGAGTGTGTTCTTCTAAAACTAGCTTCATGGTTAGCAGACTTATAGCCTGCCTAATGCAGTAGGAGTGGTTCACATATATTACAAGTTCAATGAAATTCTTTGGTTTTGTGCTATAATTTGAGAGCATAGAGAAATTATTGCAGCAACCTAGGCAGCAAAATGTTTGGTTTTTTTCCCCTTCTCTGTTTCAGGTTATATTGCTCCTTGGAGTGGCAGATTCTATTCATTGTGGGACACTGGGTAAGTAACGATGAAGAATGTAAGGATTTAGATATCAATAACATTCTACTGAAAACTAATAAATCTTTTGCTCTCTTCATCCTCAAATTCGTTTAGTATTTCAGTGAAGGAGAATGTAGTGAGCTTTAAGCGGTTATCCAAAGAGAGCATTTTGTAGTAACTGTTTCATGATCTTTGTAACCATTTCACTAATTTGTCTATTAAATTTCTTGCTTCTTTGGAAGTCTTTGAATATGTAATGTTTCTCTGTATGAAATTGTAGTGCTTCTCAGCATAAAATAACCAGAAGTTGTAGCAATGCTTGAGGACACATTTAAAAATTACTAAGAGCCTTAAACTTAAGACTGTTTTCATTGCACACCATCGCACGAAATCACGAAGTTGTTGCACATATGATCTTGCATGCTTCCTGTTTATTACATTCATACATTTGTTTGGTGTATACAGATGTCTACTCTGAACAAATCTGACTTTTTCGTGTTTGTTTTCATGGGTAAAACCTCTGTTAGTTTATCCTTTTAGTTAACCTTTAAAGATCCAGTATTGGATTCTTTAGCCAGCCAGGAGAATAAGAATAAAACTGAAGATATTTTTCTCAGATAAATGTACTTAAGTTGAAATTCAACTGGTAGAATTTTTAAGATATTAAAAGCAAGGATAAGAGAACTTCAAATTTCTGCACTTCAGGTTTTTTCAGACTCCAAATTCCAGCATATATAGGATTCTGCACCAACTCTAATAAATGTAGTAGAATATATGTCAGTAAAGAAGCCTCAGATCCATTTGAAGAACATATAGAGGTTGTTCTTTGCAATTGAGGTGATCGCTCTATATATACACAAGCATTAAATTTTTGAGGGCTTGTCTACATTAGAAAATCATGTTGTTTTGAATGCAGTTTTGAATGAGAACTAGATCTCAGTGAAGAAAAGGACATATGTTTAACACTCACCATGTGGTCATGTAGCAGCCCAGGTTAGGTCTATATGTGTAGCTGTCTTTAATACAGAACACGGTTTCGTCCTTGTCTGCACTGAGTGTTTGACACGTTGTTTAGTTGACAGATATTTCCAAGTGTAGACAAGGCCTGATTTCTTTTTCTCAGCACCTAAAAGAATGTGGGGACATCTGTAACTTGTCTGGTATTTAATACTGTAACTTTCTGTACTAAGAAAATGAAGGTATTCTGTGTAGAGGAAGGTTTTAGAAATAATGCTGAAAATCTGGGACACTTACTGGCATGAATGATTATGTCTGCAAAATGTTAATGATGGGGCTTCATTTTGGCAAATTTGGCTTCATATTTAGCCATAATAAAACATCCATTATTTCCATTATTTTAATTGGTACAGAATAATCTTTTATATTGGTGTTGAAAATAACTCTATACACCAAATGCTTTCAGTAAGACCTGGGGACCTTTTTGGTATAAAAAGTTTCATCAGATTTCTGCTGAATAGAGCACTTGCCATTTTAAATTGAAATGCTTCCTTTGAAATGAATTTCAGAATTCCTAATGTTTAAAAGTTTATAATTTTATCTTTTCAAAATAATTTGAACTGAATTTTTTTTAAAAAAGGTATGCGAAAATTCACATCCCGATCATTGCCTCTGTGTCTGAGCATCAGCCTACAACATGGGTTTCCTTCTTTTTTGATCTGCATATTCTCGTGTGTACTTTCCCAGCAGGGCTGTGGTTCTGTATCAAAAACATCAATGATGAAAGAGTCTTTGGTAAGAGAAAATATTTTAAAATTCTTTCCAAAAATCTTGCCTTCAACTTGATTCTATTTTGTTTTTCTTTGCTTAAAGCTGGTATATGGTTTGTCCTAAAAAAGGTTTAAAAGTGATGTGTCTGAAGATGATTATTAAAAGTTGCCTGCACCCAGCAGTATTTAAAACCATTTATAAAAAGGCAAAAATTGGTGAAATGGTGGTGGAGTGTCATCGCAAGAGGTGGGATTAAAATACTTGTCAGTGTGGTTCTGTTCTGCGGCTGGAGTTGTGTGCTCTTGCACATGCTGATTGGCAAACCACGTGTTGGGGTGCAGTTCCACAGTACAGTTCAGCCAGACAAACAGCTCAGTGCAAAGAGAGGGTCCCTACCCTACGCAGGCTGCAAGGCAACCAGCCCTTCCCTGGGCATCTGGCACTCATCCCATCACAGATGATGATCCAAAATGCCTTTTTCTTTCCAGATTTTCTGCTATTTTAGTGAACTGAATCACTTGCTGTGGAGCAAGTGCTAGATAAGGCACAAGCCTAAGTGGAGGTGTGGGGTCTTCTGATGTCAGTGACAACAAATTGTTTATTTTTATGAAGCAGTGCTGTGAGAGCAGACTTCTAAGATTGTGAATGAGGCTTGTAAGGATGTAATGTGAAGTTGTAGCCCATACTGAGCAGTGAAGATCACTTAGGTTTTGGGCTTTTACAGGGACAGTAGGCCTCAGACTAATATGCTGCCTCTAAAGATTACCTAAGAGGTACTTGGGGAGTGGAACATTTACTGTGTTAAATCCAGTGACTGGGATATTCTGTGCTCTACGGCTTACAATGAGTCTTCATCAAGACCAGTGCCTCCTACTGCCGCACCACCCATTTAAGCCATTATAAAGAGACCTATGAGTGAGAATGGGCAGCCATACTACTTCACTACAAAGGAGAGAATATTTATGTAAAGTAGTCTGATAAATCGGTGTCCCTTCATGATTTCTGTGGCAAGTCTTTCACAGAAGTGTATTGTTAAACTATCGCAAGCAAGGAGTAACATGAACAGTAGATGTTCCTAACCAGTGTATACAGGTTTGTTTGATTTTTTTTTTTTTTTTTTTCCTTCTGAGGAAAGTGTTCTGGATATTTCTTACTATTCTGAAAATCTTGGTTGGTTTGTTTGGGAGAAGAGTGGAGATAACCTGTTCAGGAAAACTTGCTTCAGAATAGGGTTCACAATATCATACTATTTATCTGTATGGAAATATAATGTAGACAAGCCCCCAATTTGTCCACAGATATCTCTAACTTAAATTAGAATTTGGTATTTACATTAAATTCTAACACTTTCTTTTGCTCTTTCAGTTTCAGTAACTTGTTTGGTCTAGGGCTTGATCTTAATTTGATCTTTTAAATCAAATTCAGTACTACTATTCCAGTAGTACTTTTGGTGTGTGATACTAAATTTCACTAAAAATATATCTTCTGACACATTATTAATGAAAATGAAAATGAGACTGTGTTATTATTAAGTTGTCAAGATGAACTTCAGGAATAGTTTGAGGCTTAAAAGGGGTGATGTTAATTGAACTGTATCTCTGTAAATTAAAAAGCAATGAAATGCAGGATGCATACTCAAAGGCTATATACACAGATGTTCAATCCACTTCCAGAAGTAGTTTCCTGCAGAGCATGTATGTGTGCAGTGAGTGTTATTTTCTAAATGCCATCAGTTGATCTGTTTCTTTGCAGTTGCTCTGTATGCAATCAGCGCCGTTTACTTTGCCGGTGTGATGGTTCGGCTGATGCTCACTTTGACTCCAGTGGTCTGTATGCTGTCTGCAATTGCTTTCTCCAATGTCTTTGAGCGTTATTTGGGTGATGATATGAAGAGGGAAAATCCACCAATAGAGGACAGCAGTGATGAGGATGACAAAAGGAACCCTGGCAACCTGTATGATAAGGTGAGGGAGCAAAAGTTAGAAGTCAGAAAACGGCTTATTTTTACTTTTTTTTTTTTTCTTTTGATAAGAGTAATTTAAATGCCACTAGAGGTCTGAATCACTAGCATTTAAATTTAGAACAAGTATTGATTTTCTTCAGTAAGGTTTAACTGATATTCTGAAAAAAATAGTCGGTGTCAGTGTAGAAGTGGTTCCTTCTAGCTTGATCAGTGATGGGCCTCTAACCTAAAGGAAGTGTACAGTTTTGACCCAGCTTTCTATACAAGCAGTGGCAGACAGCTGCTCACTCTCCTTAACCAGTTAGAGCAATTCTGGGGCACTGAATGTTTCCCTCTTGTATTACATCTAAGATGTGGTGAAATTAAAGAATAATATATTTTATGAAAAAGTATTTCTATTCATAAACTTGCATACTCTCTTCATCATAAAGAAAATACTGTTAGGTACTATTTTTATTTTTTTTAATCTCTTAGGCTTTGTTATGCTGACAATGCATGGACCTTGGGTTTCCTCCTTTTCCTCACAGTAAATACCCGTGCCTTTCTCTTTTCCACCCTGCCTTATCAAAGGGCATCATCATACTGTGCCAAACCAAGGAAGTCATGCATTGACCCTCACATAATAGTTTTTTTCTTCTGAAAGAGGTTTTCAAGGAATCATCCATTTTTACAAGTGCTGGATTGTCAAAATATTCTTGTGCATACTTAGTGAATTTACACTACAACTTGGTCTAGCTTTATAGTGTTCCGTAGCATTTATGGGGTGCATGTGGTGAAGAAAAAGACATGGATTCCATTGCCAAGGGTGATAAAAATTGCCATAACAGATACATTTGTGTTTGTTTAGGCAGGCAAAGTGAGAAAACATGTATCTGAACAGGAAAAAACAGAAGAAGGACTGGGTCCCAATATCAAAAACATTGTTACTATGCTGATGCTGATGTTATTGATGATGTTTGCTGTTCACTGCACCTGGGTCACTAGCAACGCGTACTCCAGCCCCAGTGTTGTTCTTGCTTCCTATAACCATGATGGGTAAGTAAGGTCTACAGGTCTGAAAATAATTAAAGGGCAAAAGCCTTTCTATGTCCTTTCAGTTAGCAGTTTGCTTTACCTTCTTTCAGTCGCTTCTTATTATATTAAGGCAGAATTTTCACCTGAATAACATATTCTTTATACTCTAATTTTCAAAAAGAGGCAAAATTTTCTGAAGTATTTAATGTAAATACATAGAAATATTCCTATTCAAAGCAAATAAAGATGATGGTGTAAAAAAAGTTTTTGAGTCAATTGGGAAACCTGGTTTATGAATATATATTTGACTGGAAATACATTTAGTCACATCTTCAAAAGCATTTCAGCTTCTGGCCTTTCAGCTGTTGTTTGGGTCAAACTGACAACTGCTGGTGACTGAATCCCTCAAAGGAAGCTGAACGCATGAGAAAGTCCTTATTTGTGAGCCCAGATTTATCATGGCGCAATTAATTTGTTGCTAGTATTTGTACCAATGTGAGCTAAATGAACTCTGTTTTCCAGCACTCGGAATATCTTAGATGACTTCAGAGAAGCCTACTACTGGCTGAGACAAAACACAGACGAGCACGCCAGAGTGATGTCATGGTGGGACTATGGCTATCAGATAGCAGGAATGGCTAACCGAACAACCTTGGTTGATAATAATACTTGGAACAACAGCCATATAGCCCTGGTAGGGGTGGCAGTTTTCTATGAAACACCAAAATGTTTACATTGCAATCAAGTATGACATTTTAGATCTCTGTTTATGGAATTTTTCCTTAACATTTATACTGTCTATTGAGTGCTAAACACAGAGGTGGAAGGAACATATCTGTTGCCCATATTAGAAGTCAACTACAAAGAGTTTTGGAGCTGGAAGGGATCAATTTTGCTTATGGAGTTTCCTTTTGTTTACTTGGTGTTTCCAAAACTTCACTTCCACTTCAGTTTCTTTTCTTTGTGGGAGGATAGACAAATGTAACCATTCTCCTTGTGAGCTGTGTTAAAACAGCTTACCTCATGGACTCATAGACTGCCACGTTGGAAGGGACCTCAGGGATCATCTGGTCCAACCTTTGAAGGCAAAAAAAGAAAAAAAAAAATATATTATTTGATGTGAGATGGCCCAGCACTCATCGAGCTGAGTCTTAAAATGTTCAGTGTAGGGGAATCCACCACTTCACTTGAGAGACTATTCCAATGTTTAATTGTTCTCATTGTGAAGAACCTTCCTTTGGACTACAATTGTAATCTCCCCAGGAGCAACTTACATTCATTCCCCCTTGTTTTTTCCACGTGACTCCTTTGTAAAAAGGGACTCCCCTTCCCCTTGGTAGCCACCCTTCAAGTACTGGTACATGGTAATAAGGTCTTCCCTAAGCCTTCTCCTCTCAAGGCTGAACAAGCCAAGATTTCTCAGCCTTTCTCCATACAGTAGGTCTTCCAGTCCACTGATCATCCTTGTGGCCCTTCTCTGGACCCTCTCCAGCCTGTCCGCATCTTTCTTGTATAGCGAAGACCAAAACTGAACACAGTACTTGAGGTGTGGCCTGACCAGTGCTGAGTAAAGTGGGAGAATGACTTCTTCATCTCTGCTGGTGATGCCCCTCTTAATGCAGCCCAGCGTCCTGCTGGCCTTCTGTTGACCCTGCGGTCCACCGGGACCCCCAGGTCCCTTTCCATAGGGCTGCTCTCCAGCCAGGTGGATCCCAGTCTGAGCTGTATTCCTGGGTTATGTGTTCCCAGGTGCAAGCCCCTACACGTATCCCCATTGAACTTCATATGATTCTTGCTAGCCCACTCCTCCAGCCTGTCCCAATCTTCCTGGAGGGTGGCCCTCCCTTCTGGAGTGTCAACTACCCCACTTATTTTTGTGTCGTCAGCAAACTTCATCAGGGTGCCCTTAATCTCAGTATCCAAGTCACTTATGAAGATATTAAACAGCACTGGGCCCAATACTGATCCCTGGGGGACCCCGCTTGTGACCATTTTGAGAATGAACCATTTACCACCACCCTCTGAGTACGGCCCATCAGCCAGTTCCCCACCCACCACGCAGACCACTTGTGTAGCTCGTAACATGTCAGTTTTTCAAGGAGGAGGCTGAGGGGCCATGTTGAAAGCCTTGGAGAAGTCTAGGTAGACTATGTCCACCACTCATCCTGCATCAAGCACCTTGTAGAATGCAATCAGGTTTCTTAAGCACGATTTGCCCCTGGTGAGTCCGTGTTGGCTTTTCCCAATTACATGCTTCAGTTTACTTGTGATGGTTCCCAGGAGGATTTGCTCCATGACTTTCCCAGTGAACCTGTTACCGCTGCTTATTGGCACTATCCAAATAAGGATCATTTCAGTTCAGCAGTGTCTTTGCTGACTGGATTTTTGAACAGTATATGAAAAGTGACCACACAAAACAAGAAATTTTCAGGCATCTTGGCAATCAGAGAAGGTTTATGAATAGCAATGGAAGTGTTGCAGATCTGATGCGATTGTCTTCTCAAAGGTGCAGTTAGACAAAGCATCCGTACTTTTAATCTCATTCATTTCTGAAGAGTACGTTTAAGCTTTGTGCGTGTGCTTAAAAGCCTGTGGCTACAGAGGCACCACCTTGGGCAACTTAAACTTGTTTCAGAAACAAAAGAATGTTCTGTTGTAACCGAGTTGCCCTCGTTGTCACTTAATCATCATTACTCCTCATAACTCAGTGGCTGTTTCTTCCCGGAAGACCTATGTCATGCTACATGGGCAGAATGAGGGAAAGGCTCAAGGAAAGTTTTAGGACAGTTTCTAATCTTGTGTCAGTAGCTAGTACAGCAGTTGGACCAAGCAGTGTTCAAAATCAACAAGTGACTCAAGCTGTGCTTTGAGCATACAAAGCCTCAGGATTAGGGAAGGGAGGATTACATGTACGTGCTTTTGACAGGGACGGGCAACTCACATCAGCCAAAAGAAAGCTTGGGAAAATTGGTACTGTTGGTGCTAATATCAGTTAACAAGCCTTCCCATGTACTCCAAGGCACTTTCCTCTCATTTTGGTTGTTGACATGGCAGCGTTTGTGTGTTTTAATGGACATTCAACTGTGATAGCTCTATGTGCCTCCCTCTTCTACAAGAGGTAGAAGTGCAGATACTACATCAAAACAAACACATCCCTGCAGGACAGGGTGCATCATGTATACAGGGAGACTGTGGAAGGCACCTGTATTGCATAAGCACAGTAATCATGCACATGACAGCAGTTGGCAGTGATGGCTTTTAGTAAAGAATTCTCTCCATTATGACTGCTGGCACTGTCAAATTCCATTTCGGAATGAGTACTCTGTAAAGGGAGACCCAAGCAATAAATGTGTGTGGTGGCAAATACCTGAACTTGTGCTCTAAATGAGGCATGCCCAGCAGACATGTCCAGATGCCTTCCTCCTGCACAGAAATGGGTATCTGCCAAATAACTTCACATTGGTTTTGGATCATGGCCAAGAAGCTGAGGTTCTCAGTCTTTTTGACGGATTGCAGCCTAAGCTTTGCATTTTCTAATTACATTCTTAGCTGAATGTTACTATTGTGGATGCAATATTATTTATGCTGTAGTTACTCCCTTTTACTACAGTGATGCATTATTATGCCTTAAGTACAAGAGCTTCAATAGCAAATAAAACCACTGAACTGAATGCCAGTTATTGACCTAAGTGAGTTCTTTTAGTGTGGGAAGTGACCAGAGGTTCTGGATACAGCTTTAACAAGTTTTTCAAGGCCAAAACTGTCTTAGGCTTTTAACTCAAGGATGGCTCTACTCTGCCATTTTCTCTGCATAAATTTACCTTGAATTCAGTGCTGGGAGTGCCCTGTATGCTGCTGAGTACAATGCAGCATGGCTGCTTCATTAGTGAAGGCCAGAGCTCACGGACAAAAAAAAAACCCCAAACAAACAAAACCCCAAGAAGTTACCAACATTTCAGATAATATATTCACTTTGAGCTGTGGCTGAGGCTTTGATAATCATTTGTAATTAGGTATTTTCTGCAACACTTAAGTTTTTGGCAGTACAGCCATGACTTGAAAAAGCTGTAGGTGCTACAAAAGGAGAACCCTTATTGCTCCATGTTATACATAGACCACTTATTTCAATAGGCAGCACTCCTCTTACAGTGGAGAAAATATTACAGTTTAGATTAGGCTTTTGAGTTTCTAAATATTCATAATGGGTTTTCTTTATCTAGAAAGAAAATGGGGTCTGTGGTTGGCAAGTATGTATTCTAGGGCTTTGGTCTGTCAGGTATTGATCTGTGGATGTGATTGATAGGCAGCTGTGCAGATATTTAAGATATTTTTGCTATGATACAGGTGGGAAAGGCAATGTCATCAAATGAGTCAGCAGCATATGAGATCATGAGAAGCCTGGATGTGGATTATGTTTTGATTATTTTTGGTGGTGTGATTGGCTACTCTGGTGATGATATTAATAAGTTCTTGTGGATGGTGAGAATAGCAGAGGGGGAACATCCCAAAGATATTCGGGTAAGTGGAAATGTACACAGGAAAACTGAAGCAGCTGAATACTGTATTTCTGTACTCTCTTCTCTATGTTTTTGGTTTTTAGTTGTTTTTCTTTTAACCTTTATTTATGTTGTTGCTTTTCTGGTAGTGCTCATTACAGTGGAGGGAAATTTCTACTACTTACTGCAATTTTATTTTTAAAATGTGTTATGGGTTGTTTTCCTAGAACAGTAGGAGTGCAGAGGCCTGTAGGCATGTTTCTTTTAATACTTACAGTTTTGAGAGGTCACTAACTTCAAAAGCTTTTCACTTTTTTTTGCATGATGCTAAAAGTACAGGATATCTTTTGTAATTCTTGTGTGTCGCACTATGCACTATCATAATTCAGAAAAGTAGGAGTATTCAGACTGTTTAAATATTTGGCATTACAAATTTCTTCAAGTTCTGTAATAGTAGGAGATAAGTTAAAGTGTTAATATTTACCTATGTAGAGTTCAAGTTATTCAAACATTTCAGAGATTGCAGAAGTCTGTAGTAATATTTTCTTAACCCTAACAGAAACTTCTAGATATTGAGCACAGGCTTAAGGGAGTAGCCCATGTGCATAGTTTCATCTTGTACTGGAGATGAAAATGGCAGAATTTTTTTAAACGCTGTGTGCGTATGAAGTTCATGGTTGCAGACCTCGTATGTTAACAATACAGTGCTTTTCACCTTTCTGAACAATAATTCTGATAGATACCCAACTAACTTTGACATCTTGAGATCAGTTTTCCAGTAGCTGCTTACTGTGAAGTGACAAAACTTGTACCAGCACAGATCTAGGAAGGTTGATCTATTGGGGTCTGGGTTACAGACTATTTTACCTTTAATGAGCACCACCATTTTCTGTTTTAAGACCAGCTTAAATCAGCTTTTGAACTGTAAGAGTCAGTTTAGATTCTTTAAGAATTTTTTGTGTCTGTGGAGAAGGGAATGAGAAATGACTTCAAATAGCAGTTTAGTTTATATTGACTCCATGTATCTACTTTTCTTTTTAAAGGAGAGTGATTACTTTACCCCTCAGGGAGAATTCCGGGTAGACAAGGCAGGTTCTCCAACTCTGCTGAACTGCCTCATGTATAAAATGTCCTATTACAGATTTGGAGAGATGCAGGTTAGTTCCACAACTTTTACAGAATTTTAATTGCAATGTGAGAAAACAAATGTTATTTTGATGTATTTTCCATCTTTTAGATTGAGTGTTGCTTGTAGTAGCACAATCGGGAGGTAAGAGTCAGCTTTACAAATTCAAACACACCTAGGCACGGTCTGCTCTATCTAACCTTTAGAAAAAAGCATTTCTGCTGCTAACCTACACTTGTACTTAGCTTTTAGCTGTCCTTTGCATTGCCCTAGATGAGCATCTTAATTCCACTGTGCGGTGCACTTGCTAAAGCATTAACTGCTATGTTGTATAGAGCTTGAGATTTTATTTTTTTGTAACATCAGTATAGAAGTGGAACTGTTAATTGACTATTTAATGTCTGTCAGAAACTGATTTTTATCCAAGTTGCACCAGTGTGTTAAACAACACTTGTATAATAAGGGCATAATTCTCAGAGAATTGTCACTCCCCTTTGGGATCATCAAGCGTATGCACATAGTTAAATCTGCCCTGTTTAAGAGTTTGGGGGGCTTTTTTTGTTTTTTGTTTTTTTTTCTTTTCCTATTACAGCCTCCACCCCTGCCAAAGGCGCTTCATTCTGGTGTGTTAGCACAAGAATCCTTTATGCAGCTAGAATTGAGGCCTGTGGATCTTTTTTTTAACACGGGGGTCAAATGTAACTGATAAGCATGAACTATTTCCAACTTGTACGGAAAACCATGAAGGTGCAAATTACTGCACTGTAGAAGAGGGAGCACAAGGGAGCAGCTATGCTAAAAAGCCACCACAGGCTGCTGCACCTCAGACTTCTACCTGAGTAGTTTAATCTCTGAATGCAGACGTAGTGCTTCTCTTGAGACATTAAGTGCCATCTCCTACAACATCTGTAGGAGTAAGAATGAATTTGTCTCTTTCTCAATTGTAAAAGAAACAGCGTTTTTTTCTGTGTAGTAATAACCAGTGCAAGAAAAGTGTCGTCCTTTGACTAGACCTGCTGAAAGCATTGGCATGTGTACCACAGTTTGCAGTGATGGGCATTTTGGGTTTTGTCTTGAACTAATGTGCAACTTTAATTTTTATAGCTGGATTTTCGGACACCCCCAGGATTCGATCGTACACGCAATGCTGAAATAGGCAACAAAGACATAAAATTTAAACATCTGGAGGAAGCCTTTACCTCAGAGCACTGGCTTGTTAGAATATACAAGGTGAAACAACTAGAAAACAGAGAGACATTGGATCATAAACCTAGAGTAACCAACATTATACCGAAACAGAAGTATTTGTCAAAGAAGGTGGGTTCTCAGTGAAGTAACTGAAAGGGATCAGGAGCTGGCAGTTTATTTTTAACAGTGAATCACAGAGCTGGTGAATTATGTATTTCCACTAGCCAGAATGTTATGGATACTGTTCATGTTAGTGTCCAATATCAGACCTGCCTGCTGGTAGTAATTGTTAATTTACTGTCTGCTTAACTTAAAAGCATGTGAAGACAAAAGGCTAGATTATTTATTTTTTTTTTTTAGGCAGAATGCTAACTGGAAATAGAGTGTGTCACTGGCTTTTACAGCTCTTTCAAGTCTTCATGTAACTGGATGTATAATCTCTAAAGTACATCAATTCATGTTTCAGTAACTATGGCTCACTAAGTAAATAATGTGGAAGTTGCTTTCTGACTTTGCTTGAAAGTAGCGATGCCTAGAAGTTTAAAAATGGCAATTTTGTATGAAATAAATTAAATATGAAACTTTTGTTGACGGAACTTTAGTGTCTGGCTGCTTACTGTTTGAAGTTATCTTCATGGTTTAAACTTCTGATCTTCAGTGACAAGCACGGCCATATTTATTAATGGTAGATGCACTGACCCCACTTAAGCTGTGGATGTGTCAGTTCTCTGTCTAAAGACAGGATAAAAGTTGATGCAAATTCTGATCCATCATCAATTCTTGTAGTACAAACAGACTCTACTTTCCATTAAATCAGAGAACCAGCAAAGAGCATGGGGCAAATGTCTAAATTAGGATTTCTTAAATGCATTCTGAGGGCGCCTTATTAGCCACAAGTGTTCAGCAGTTGCTTCCTTACTGGAAATTCAGTCCACCTCTTACCACTCTTCCCTGTTAGGAATGACATTGCTCAAGCTCAGAGATATAATGTCTTGAGTATTACATATTAGTTTGTATCTATCTCACTTTGTAATATTATTGCTATTGCTATTATTTAAAAGAAAAGTTACATTTAATTGACAGAGCCTGCTGTTAATCACAGCAAAGAGCAGTGAGTGTGGGAGCTGCCTCCTGTCTCATTTGCTGTGGCAGGCATGTTGAATCTACAATTCCACCTGCTGTGAACTAACTGCACTTATACAACTTTGAGGTTAATATTACCTGAGACAAATATTAATGCTTCCCCCCCCCCCATTACTACCTTGAAAAAAATTATCTAAAATATGCTGATCAAGATACATGAACAGAAAGCACTAACTAGCCTGCAGACCAATAGCAGAGGAATAAAGTGTGATTCAGTTTTTCTTACTTTTGAAAAATGCTGCTTTGAGCAAATATTTTATCATTTGCTAACTTCCAAGAGAATCAAATAGTGCAAAAGATGCAATAAGGTTATTTATTTCCAGATGAAACTAACACTACACCACTTCTGCTCTTGAGGCATATTAGAGCTTTGCCATGTTGGTTCACTATTAATTTGCCTCAGCACAAGCTTTGGAAACAATTCTACAGCTCTGGTAGATGGGCCTTGCAAAAGCAAATGCTGGGCATGAATTAACAATCCCAACTTTAAAAACTATTTGATGGTTTACTATTTAAGCTCTTTAAAATCAAGTTAAAGATCAGGCATTGAAATGCACATCATTAAACCATGGTCAAGACTAAATCATTAACTAATACATTTTATTCTGTTTTTCTTTTTAGACCTCCAAAAGGAAGCGTGGCTACATTAAGAATAAACTAATTTTAAAGAAAGGCAAGAGACCCAACAGGAAGACAGTTTAAATACACTGTTCTGATTGCTAATACGAAGCAGTTGTCTTTGAGATAACCAGTCTTTGCCTTTAGCTCAAGTCATGTTTTACAGCAACATGAGGGTACAGAACCATCATTGGTCCAGATTATTGTACAAAATTTTCAGGCAATGTCTGATTAAAAATATTGGCTTATTGAGAACAGCTGTTTTAGATTTGTAATGTGAAGCAAGACAGAGCTGCTATCCAAGTCTAGCAGCTCTTTTTTTATTGGTACATATTATCCTTCAAAACTGTTGAGAATTTGGACTGACTGCACCAAAGAACCCTGTAATTTGGTCCTTGGCACATGCGTACTTGTCAATCTTTTTTTGGAAAACACTGTTCAGCTGAATAGCAGCAGTATGTAAACTAGAATGGTGAAATCTAAAAATGACTTGTTTTCAACAATTAAGAGGAAGCCGAGCTCTCTGAAATTAAACTTTCTAAATAAGTTACTCCCATGATTATTTTTCAATGTTTTCTTTCAATGTCCTTTTACTCTTGCTTGCAGGCTGGTTTTGATCTGGAGTGTAAGAAGCAAAGCTGCAGTTTCCACAGGAGATGACAGGACAGATGAATTGGATGCTAGTTGAGATTGGACAAGCTGCTTTTGTTTAACATGGGATTGCAGTGTTGCTGCCTTACACTGTCATTTCACAAGGTAGACAAGGCAAATCTTGCACACTGTAGATTCAAGGGCTAAA
>VZZY01018502.1:80415-97170 GCA_013400335.1 Eurystomus gularis
CTAAATTTGTATCCTGAAAAATCTGAAACGACAGTAATGAATGCTATAGTAACATACAGCTGAGCACCACATAGGGGCTGGTGCTTCAGAACAGAAATTTTAGGTAAATGTTTACATTGGTAAAACAAGTATAGCCTGTTCAATGGGGGGGAAAAAAAAAGGTTGACAGGTATACAGAACCCCTTTTCTGTGGCTATCAGAGGTAGAGGATTCTCAACCCTCTTCCCCTCTCACTGCCTTTCTTGTGAGGGTAGTAGTTTTTTTCTGGACATCTGTTTATCTGCATTTTTATTTAGAGTGCTTAAATCAATTGAAGAAATTCCTGCTATAGTGCTATTTGCTTTGTCTGTCTTTTATACTTTTTTTTTTCGTTTTTTTTTTTTTAAAGTGGTGAAAAACTGTCATATTAAATGCACTAAAATATAAATGGAGACTGAACATGTTCACTTTCCAGCTATAGGAAAACTTTATACAGACTTGAAAATTTTCTTTAATTAAACTGAAAGGGTTTTGCAGTTTTCTTTTCCTGCCACAGGTTGTAACTTTTTATAGAAGCAAAACTTGCATCAGTAATTTGATGTACAATGCAGAATAGTATGTACCTTTCATGAAGAAAATGTAAATTTACAGTGTTCTGTGAGAATGTTACTGCTGACTCCCTTCCCAAGGTGTAGAATATTTTTTTGATTTATGAACTCATTTTTGACTCTATGGTTTATACAGACCAATGATACAGCTGCAACATTTTCACAAAGGTAATTAAATCTGGATTTCTGCCCCCTGGCATTTGGAGATTTCATTCTATTTTGTTGCTTTAAGGCTCAATGCAGACCAGTTGTTGACTGTAGGGGAAAATAAAGTTAATTCCAGTTTTGTGTTAAGGGTGTTGTGTCACTTTTGTTTTGATTAACTTGATAACAAGTTGCTTACAATCCTAGTGCTAAATTAAGTAATTTGGACTCCATAATGCAAATCTGCTGACCTCATGAAGTTGCTGTAATGAAGCCACAGCAACTGCTTCACTTAACATCCTTCCCTCTTAAATTTATTAAGCCAAATATAGGGCCTCTGCTGCAATGAAATGAAGGTGACTGTAGTATTCTCAGAGAACAGCAGTTGTCTTTCCCAAACATGTGTTGCAGTGAATCCTTCTGGCACCCAGAGAAGCTCACGCTGTTACAGTTACTTACCCACAAGCAGAAGTGGCGATCATGCGATGCATGATTTGTAGTATCTTGCTTCTTCCAAGCAAATCTGCACCCTGCTCCCTCACCATTGGTGAGAAAGAAGTTATTTAAGATTTAGAAGAACATCTGAAAGGCAGCAGAACAGAGGCTGCTGGTCAGTTTGGCAGTAACTCCACCTTGTTTTTAAAAAAAAGGAATAAAAGTTGCCCTCCCATCTTTAGGTGTCTTTGCAGTTCTCTGTCAAGATTGTTTTCCATCTTAGCTGACAGTGTTCTCTTTAATAGAGCAGAAATAAGTGAATCTTGTTCACTTAGAGCATTTTTAAAGCTGTGTGAAAGAAAAATAAGCTAACCACAGGCATCTTAGCCAGCCTGGGCTAAAGCTGCTTTTACCACTTACCTGAGCTTTCTTAAATCTAACTTCACTTGAAGGCTTCTGCCAATAGTATGCAGTTAAAATGAAATGAAAAGTTGGCGTCATTAAGGCAGCCGGTTACAAAGAAGACCTTGCAGGCATTGTAGCACCTCCCTTGGTCCCTCAGGAACCTGCATGCCAGGTAGGTTGCCTGGTTCTCCACCTGCACCCTAGAATTACTCAGCTAAACTAACTTGTACCTCTTCTTTGAGAGCTGAACCACACTTGTACCAGCAAAGAATACTAGCATCTTGCACCATTATCAAACATACTTTCCATACTAGTTTATTTCCACAGCTACAGCCATCCTTCTGTTGTTCTACTCAGTCAAATTTTGAAGGTTTTTGAAGGATAACTGCCACAAAACAGTAAAATCTGAAGTAAAAAAAAAAACACTTGAGCCAGGCTCTGGTTTTCAGTTGCTCAGGAACTAGAACTGCAAGTGTCTAGAAGCCAGTGCTGTGTAAGTCCTGTATTGCTTAGTCATCACTGTTGAAAGCAGTGAGGGCAGGCAGTGCTAGTGGTGGTAGTTCCAGAAGAAGTATTTTGACTTGCAGACATAATGCCATAATATTAGAAAACTATCCTGATAAATTCACTCTTGAAAAAAACAGTTAAATGGTTGACTCGCCCTCTGTCCATACCAATACCACGATGAGTAAAGACTGAAAATAAATATTTGGTAATGTCTTTAAACCAAAAGTATAAACTGCTCCAAGACATGGTCTTGAAGCAATGCAACAGTGGTTCCTGTCCTATGTACAGCCAGAGTTGTTTTCTGTTTTTGCATAAAACCAGAAGTGTTCTTGCATGATAGTTTCCAATACTGTGGATGAATGTTTAAAACAAACCAGAGCTGCATTAACTAACACTTGAAAAATGTTGACCAGGACCCATAAAACCTCTAAGCACATTTTTCCTCCCCACGCAAGTATCCAATGCTGCAATAATTGAGAGTTTAAGAGGTATCTAATCAAGAATCTCTGATAATGACAAAAATTAAATAAAATATGATTTTCAGAAATAAGGCAAGACTTTAACCCATTTTCCTTTTAATTGTCAAAATAAGGCATATGGTCCCCGGCCTTTCCTGACATGATGCTGCCCAACTTAAAAACTTACCTACACAGTGTCTGGCACTATACACTGGGCTGAAAAACCCCACAACAAACCAGGATTCATCTGACAAGTCACGTCTGTCAGAACCAGAAAAACAGCTCATAAGAGTTGTACGCTGCTGCTGGACATGCGAGTAACTAACACTAGTTGACAAATGCTTTGGTGGAAACAGAAAGTGCATCCCACTACTAAACGAAACAAATCTTTTATTCATGAGCATTATTGTTTTAAATTCACAAATTATGAAAGGAAGGCAAATCGTAAGAGACTGCCAGAGCACTGTTTAAATGATAAAGGTATAAATATTCTGTCTGAACATTTCTAATGTAAGAAAGAAAAATGTTGCATAGGCTTTCTACAGGTGTACACACACACAAAAAAAAATCGAAGTACATGGAGGTTTTTACATTACAGTTGGGAGTGTACATTGGCTACTTCAGAAGGAAAACATCTACTTGCAAGTCCAAGACAGCTATTGGAACAACCTACAGAATAAGGCTTACGAATATTTACTTTTCAGTCCTGTAAAAATTACTGAACACATAACTATCAGAAAAATAAAATGATGCTTGTGAATCTTGTTCTGGAATCTCTTGCTGATGGGATCATTTTCAGAAAGGGCTATTTTTATGTTTGCCTCTCCCAAGTTTGGAAAAGAAACAGTGGTAATGGCATCAGGGGATTCTTCACAGCATCAGAACAAAACATTTATCAGAGCACAAATGGAATGTTCTCAGCATGCAGAAACAACCAACCATGCAGACAGAAAAAAGTCTTCAATCACTTACAAGCATAAAACTACTCAAATTTCTCCTTAAAAGAACGGCTACAGCTTCTTTGTAGCCTTGACAGTCATACCATCAAAGCTGAAAGAGGTCTACTCTTCCAGGAGCGCAGGCCTGCACGCCTTACAGATGTTTTCGATGGCTACTTTTAGTGAGTGTGTGGCTGTTCTTTGGTGTGTGAAAGTTAAAGTTCAGGGAGGATGTTCCACAGGTTTAATTCTGCATTTTTGATTGTTACTTGTGATGATATTGCAAACTGTATGAGTACTTCTAGTTAGCTATCAGACTAACCTCTAGAACAAGAGTGGATCTATTATCAAGGTAGTTCTTGCAGGCAATAAAAGTACACGTTTTCCTGATGATACTTGTAGTAGTTCAGTTCTATGACAGCCCTATTTTGGTTTTGTTACATAAAAACATCAACTATTCCTAAAAGTAAGATTTTTTTTTCCTTAAAAAAAAAAGTGTCAGTTACAAAACCAGCTCATACAGTCCACTTTTTTTTTAAATAGGATTTAAATAATTTATAATATGAATCTTTCTAATGTGCAAGAAAGGACATATGAGCTGACAGAATAGCATTTAGGAGGAAAAAGGAGCCACACCTTCATTAAACAGCGATCTGAAGTTCAAATGTATTGATCGAATGGCACGTTTCCTTAAGTACACACCTCTGTCTAGCCTTTTTGAGTTGCTTGAGAGATTTTAACATCTACCAAAAAAATAATTACAAAATGCAGGACGCACAATAACAGATACAAGCAGTGACCTAAATAAATCTGTGTAATATCTAGAAAGCATAAGTTACTGTATTAAGAACGCAGACAAAAGGCACAAAATCAATCTGTACTACAGAAAGGCAGGCATCCATGCTGCTGTATGTTAGAAATACAGTGGTTTCCTTACAGGGCACTGTGGAAAGAAGCACTGAGCAGAAGTTACAGTTCACATTTGCCTTTGTTGCCACTTCTCTCGGAAACATCTTCACATTCCACAAATACGACCTAAAAATGAACAAAGCCTTTACACAATTTTAGAATCCACCTTCATGTCACCATGGTTACCTCAAAGAATGATCAAGCTACGGGACTGTGTACTTACTTACTTTTTTTTCTTAACTTTACAAAACAAATTCTATGCCATTTCATTTGTTTTATTAATAGAGTTATTGTCTCAGTGTAGTAATTTACTAAGGCTCTGTTAACATCAGAAAATCATTCATCTGAGAATACCAGTTACGTCATCTCTATTCATCCAAATATTCCATCCAGAAGCAATCACCTGAGTCAAAAGCAAAAGGAATAAAAATACAGGTCTGCTTGGGGCCTTGACACAGACCAGAGGAGCTCCCTCCTTTCCCAGTGCCATGTACAGAACCCAGCTCTCGGCTAGCGGGGAAGGCTGACACCCCGCACAGCAGGACAGGCCTCCTGCCCAGCCTCACCCGCCTCAGTGCACAGCCTGGCATTTCCGCCTGAACGCATCAGCAGTGGTTTAACTTAAAAGGCAAGGCTGTGAAGGGGCACAGCCCAACGGCCTGCTACGCCTCCTGTGGGGGGGTGGGAAGCTGAGGCAAGAGTGAGCTTGAACACCACAGCTACATCTGCCGGAAGGGATTCAGCAGAACATGTAACCCAAAAGCACTGGCATGACCGTAGCCAGAGAACATTACACAGCAAGATCAAAATGAACAGAGCAGATGGCTCACTGGTGACCAGAGATCTATTAAACAGCTGGAAGTATGAACAAACAAAAAAGTGAGGACACAGCAGGTTAGGGCAAACAATGTTCTCAAGAAGGTATTGCTACTTCTTGTAAGATGGCAGAAAATTCACACTCATAAGTGACAAGAAAAATCAGCATCCTGAAGAGTGAGCGTGCTGTCAGCGTATCATTCTTACGTCAAAGTGAGTTACTCAATGACTGTTCAGATAGATAGATAGAATGACTGCCATTAAGTGACACGTCACATTTTAAGTGCAAAACATTTTTGGCAAAAGTGAAAAATAGAAAAACCTTAACCAAGTACTAATAAAAAAGTATTTTCTTAAATACTAGCACAGGGCCTGATCCTGCAAGCACACAACTCAGGGAACCCCAGCTGAGTCCAGCTGGAGTTCTATGCCCTAACACTTAGAGGAAAAGGTCTTTAAATCACTGTTAGTGTTTCTACTTGTTTACATGTAGTGTAAATAATACACACACAAACACATACACACTGTGTGTACATACGTGTGCATATATAGATGTGTGCGTGTGTGTCCGTGTATCCATACACACAAAATGGCTCCTGAATAAACTTCATCTTGTGGTTTTGAGACGCATCATTCACAGTATATAGCTTCTCATTTGTATCTTCTGATAACAGGACCTATTCAATGACATTTTGAAGTTATACACTGTATCATTTTAATGCCTTTAAAGTAAAGTTATGAGGCAACTGCTCTATCTCGTCAATGGGTCTTCCAGAGAGGATTCAAGTACAACCAACCGTCACCCTGCAAGACAATTAGGGAGAGATTACAAACAAGATTTACACATACTGGATCTGTGTAAGCCCACATAAAAGCTGAAAGAATAATAAAACACAAGAAACCATCCTTGTCATCTGAAAATTCTGTGCTTAATGAATTAAGATAATCTGGGTGAGAGGGGAAAAATTACAAGGGGGAAGAGAAGCAATGGGAAGATGGAACAGATGAACTGCTGGTTTGAACAGCTGCACGTACTGGCTAACGTTGCAACACAGCCACATAATAATTCCCTCAGTCAGTTTTATTTCCCTTCCCCCTCTCCTCTAAGAAAGGGCAAAGGCGAACTTAGTGAAATTTGTCCATTTCAAGCAGATGAAACCCAGGAATATGTTTAAGGTGTCCATGCTTACCTACACTGGATAAATACTTCTAGATCATGTTTACTTTACTGTGCTGAGATCAAGATCAGTAGTGGATATGAGAACACAGAATTTTCAAATAAGGGTGTGGACTTTAAGGTAAAAAACTTTCAGTGCCTAACATTAAGTACAAAAAATTCAGGTTAAAATAAATCTAACTGAAGGAAATTGAACAAGTTTACAATGTGGACATGGAAAAAATCCTTTGTTTTTCTTTAACAATGGCAAAAAGGGAACTTATTTAACTCTAGCAAAAACAGAATTTAAAACAGTGGCATATAACAACACTAGCCCATGATAAAAAATTCATTTGTACTAGCATCCTCCTGTATGCACAATCACACTGTGGTGTCTTTAAAATAAGACAATGAAAGTACCTCTTTGGCAAAATATTTTGGTTTCCACGGTGTTGTAAGAGCCACTCGTTGCCTCTCCTCTGCCCGTTGTCTCTCTTCAAGGCGGTGCTTGTGTTCTGTTGCTGCATCAATATTGCCTTCTTTCAGAGAACTGGTAACGTGCTGCCAAAGGTGCCTGCGTGATGAAGGAGCACAAGCAACAGAGTGAGAATGCTTCTGCCGCTGCCCCGTGTCTGGCTAGACAGCAGCACGGGGAGAGGGCAGACTGATGCCATGCTCTCCAGGCCATGTTTGCAAGTCACATCGCCTGTGAACCAGCACTCTCCTGGGCTATTCATTGCATTTGTGGACCGGATTTTCAGATTTGCTCAATTCCCAGTATTTTGCCGTGCAAGTTCACTTTCTCAGTAGCTTTTGTTCGTGTTCCTGACTCTTCACAACCTGACCATTTTTCTCAAAGCAGATGAATTTATTTTTGTCATCCTTTACTGACGATCCACCCCCAAATGACACACATTTATTAGCAGTTAAATTTTTGAATTATACGAGAATGTTAGCCAAAAGCCAAGCATACATTAAGTTGGGACACTGACTGTTCCCACCAGGTTACTGACAGAGGAAATGATGCACTGATTCTAGTGAGCCTTTCTAGGTCTGTGCTCTATATTCCCAGGTAACAATAATTATCAGTATATAATGAAACTTGTTTTTCATATGACTGACTGCATTCAAATGAGATGCCTTCTCACACTGTATTAGCCTAGCAGAAACTTTGCCCAGAAAAATACTGAGAAGAAACCAATTGCACCTTTCACATATTTCCAGGAGTGTTTAAATGAGTTTCTGTTTACAATCTGATAAACTGCATATCCTGCAGAAACACTGAACAGTTGTCAATTGTTTACTAGTATCCAAAATATGCAATAAATACATTGCAGAGCCACTGGTTTCTTTATTTACTCCAACCTTTCTGTTCCAAAACTACAGGGAAAAATGAGTTTGTGATAAGCAAGTATGTCTAAAAAGTAGGGAGATTGTATCTAATGCTGCACAACAACTCAAGACACATCTTTGTACAATAAATCATAGAATCATAGAATGTTAGGGGTTGGAAGGGACCTCTGGAGATCATCAAGACCCACTCCCCTGCCAAGCAGGACCATAGAATCTAAGGCAGCTTACACAGGAACACATCCAGACGGGTCTTGAAAGTCTCCAGAGAAGGAGACTCCACAACCTCTCTGGGGAGCCCGTTCCAGTGCTCTGTCACCCTCACAGTAAAGAAGTTCCTCCTCATGCTGAGGTAGAACTTCCTGTGCTCTAGTTTGTATCCATTGCCATCTATGAACATATTTACAGATAATAAAATGAAGCTTAACTCATGTTTTTAAATCCTCCAATAAAATGTTCCTAAATTCAATAAGAATATTGATTTTTCTGAAGATAAGCGTCAACAGCTATTGACAGTGAATAACAGAACAAGTATTTTCTAATGTACCTAGTCAGAGTTAGGCATGTGATGTGGGTGCTGAGAGCCTTAAAACTACATGTGTGTATTATATTTACATCTCATATTGCACCACATTTCACATACTTCTATACATATATTCTGAAATATATAAAAGATCAAATTCTAGTGTAAATTACAAGATGCAACAAACTGAATAATGTGACTACCATGTTACCATCACTCAAAAGCGCAGTTGGAAACACTGCACTATCACTTTCCAAATGCTCATTAAAACACATACAAGCATTTTCCCCTTCTACAAAATTAATGTACCCATCACTACAATGTTAATTTATGTCCGAAGAACCAATACACAGCTTCAGCTATTTGTACCTAGATTAATGTGCTATAGGAAGCGAGGCATTTTTGAACCACATCATTAATAACTACGGTTTGCTTCCCTGCTCTGTTCCCACCCGAGGTTCAGAAGCAGAACGCTCTGCCCTTACCTTGATTCCAGTGGGCCTTGCTTTGCTATTGGCCTAATCTTTTTCCTGATAACAGGCAGTTTGTTAGTGTCAATCACTTTGGTTTCTCCATTGCTGTACGTAAATTCCAGTGTACCATTCCATTCTCCCTGTGCCTTGCATACAATGGTGTTAGTGGGATTGTGCTTCACTTCAGCTGTAACCCTAATTCAAGAGGGAAGAAAAAAAGACCACAGAAATAACTAGTACCATTTATTATTAGCATATGAAAGCACCAGCTAAAGCTACAAGCAGCTTTCTACATCTACAAATTTTTCAAGCAAAGTAGTGACGCCGTCTCCAAAAAGACTCAACCCAAGAAAGCTCTGCTAACACAGCAATAGCTTTTGGATGACCTTCTCCCAAGGTACAGCAGTAACCCAACTTAAAACTCTGATACTCAGCTCTAACCCAGAACTGTTTACCTCACTGGCCTGAAAAACGACTCCTGACATTCATGTGACATTGTCAGCACACACCTTTTCACACCTGAGCATAATGCTGTCAGACACCTATGTCAAAGACTTCAGGTACCTTTATTTCCTTCTTTAGCTCTGCAAGTTTGCTTCTCAGCTGCCAAGAGGCAATGACTAAAGCTACTCAGTGGTCCAAGAACTGTAAGTTTTTGGAGTAAGCAAAATACACAGGTAGGACTGGAAAACCAGAATGCAGGGAGAAGTTTTGTGTGTCTCTATGAACCTACACATATGCACTTCAGTAAGCAATGTCAAGTAATCTGTAAACGCAATTACGCTTTTAAATTATTAAACTAATATAACACAACCTTCTCCAGTTTTCACCATTCTCATGGTGCCAATTATTAATCTACACCTTTTAGAAAAAACCCTGTCAAAAGAGCCCATGTTGACATTTGTCTGAACACAATATTGAAATGATTCACACATAAGGAAGAATAATTAGACCAACCGAAATAAAACAGAGGCAGCCATGCAAAAGCGCAACCTTCTGATGTACACTGTCCACAGCAGAACAAGAAAGGAGTCTGTGTACGTTAATGACTGTGTCATCAACCTGGGCATGGAAGTAAGACAGCAAGCTATCTTGCACAGCGCCTCTTCACAGCCTTAATAAAGGGGAATCAAAGACACATAAATAATAGTTTCATCATCTGGAATTTCACTGCAGAAGTGGGAGCCCTCAGTAGGGAGCTACTGCTATGGGCAGGGACACTTTTGCTTCTCTCCTCCTTACGGGAGCTCCACCTGGAACACCAGTTCATCTGCAAGACTCACACAGAAGGAGCAGGTGGTGAGGCAGAAATACAACCTTTTCTATGCACATCTTTCTGATCCTGCACTTACAGCAATTTTTACAAGCAACAAAGCCTAGAACAATACATTCACTTTAGTTTCACAAGAGAAATAGATCGAAGTCCGTTAAATGACATAAAATGGGTAACTACAATAAACCGTGCTCTAAAGCTGTGCATCATCTCAAGCACTAATAGGAAAAGAAATTCAGATATCCATCTGTAAAATACTCCAATGGAAGATCTGAACAGATGCCCAAGTCTTTCAATTTAAATCCAGTAGCAGGTAGACAAGAATAAGACAGTAATTCACGTACCTGTGGACCTTCCCTCCATAGAATGGCTTGGTGTGGAATGTGACTGTGGCAGAATAGCCTGTTCTGGCACAATTGATGTTGACTTTCCCCCCAAGCTCCACCCATGGGATGGTAAGTATAGAACGAGCGTAAGCACTAGGCAGGGTGAAAACATACTCTTCTTCATGTTCCATCAAGTAAAGAACACCTGCATAGGAAGAAGGTTGAAAGCGAAATGATAAAAGTTCACTGACAGTCACTGATCAATTACTGTCATCAAAATGTACTTCCACAGAGAGCACAACGTGCAACTCACCTTGAAGGAGGGTACTGTCTGCTAAGAAAAAAAAAGTCTGCCCTCTGGAACAAAATTTCTTAAAAAAAAAAAAAATTTCAAAAGCACATAACTGAAATGTGTACCCTGGGGTCCTTCATGGTACCAAATGGCTTATCAGAAAATCTGACTGGATTACTTGTTTTGTGTTACTGACAAGCAATAAACTATTAAAGCTGGAAAAAAAAACCCAAAAACATTTTCTTGCAAAAAGCCACACTGAATATTCAGATGCTCACTCAGTGCCATATCATAATCTCTCTCCAGAAAAAATGTGGTCATGGCCAAAGGACTCTTCAGTTCTTCATTCAATCAGACATGACCAGGTCATCTCCACTAATTTCTTACTGATGCATTTGCTAATGAGAGTGAAAGGCTTTCTCTGGCTCTGCCTGGGTACAGCTAGGAAACATCCTTAAGGAAGCCATCTAGAAATTTCCTATGAGTTTGCTTCTTCATTTCCAAACACCTGGTTTCCCACACAGCTTTTGCTGAAGTCTTGCATAATCAATGAGTGGCCACCAGGACCATTTTATTACTACCAAGACCAATGTCTCTACCATGCAGAGAAAAGTACTGGCAATTCTGTTTCATTCTGTAGAGGGTTCTCCACCCTCAGAATTATGGGGTTGTAACTAAAAACAACAACATGCAGCAGCAGTAATTTTTCAATATTATTTGGAACTACAAAGAAAGTTTCATGTCTGATCAGAACTTAGCTTCCAGTGGAGTTAAAATACAGCTCTATACCCACCATAGCTGTAGTTTGGTCTTCAGGATGACAACAAGACGTAAGACCAGGTAAAGAACACCATAAACCTCACACATAGATCATGCCAAAAATCTGTAGTATATTTTTTATTAGAGTTTTACACTCTTTTGTGTCCCATTTATTAATTCCCTAAAGGCAAAAATCACAGCTTTGAAAATAGTTTTTCACAACAGGGATTGAAAATAACTCATCGCATGAAGCACTTAGAACCCAGAAATATTTGAAAAAAAATCAGGAAAATTACCTTGACATAGTAATGGCATCTGTTTAGAAACAAGATGAGCTTGAGCCAATTTGCCTTAAAAGTACTTTGTCTTAAAAGGACCTTTGATCATTTTGCCTCAGCAAGTCCCAAGCTCCTCAAGTCATGTGCTGAACCCTCACCAGCAGGGAACAGTCAGGACACAGTTGGAACACATTTTGCCTCAATTTTCCTTGGCTCCATACCTGCAGGTAACACCAAGCTGAACACTTTGCTTATCAAACTCATTAAATGGATGCTGTAATAACATTAAATTAATAAAGCTCGATCAAGAAGCCTTTTAACTAGATCAGGATTTTCAAAAAGGATCAAAGAAAGCTAATGGGTACTGATCAAATGCAGAAAGGAAACATGACAGTCTGCAGTTGGGCATTTTCCACGACAGGTTTTAGATTCACGTCTGTCAGCTTTCCTTTCTCCTCCTCTTCCCATTTATTCTCCATCTTCTTCATTACAGTCATGGGCAACAGACATGTAGCAGCAACTGCAGGAAATGGCCTGTGGTCCTACCCGTGAGGTCACATTTCCCCAGTCTTAATGGTGTAAGCATAGACACAATCCTCACACAAAAAACACAGTCCACCTGAAAGCATCAGCTTCCAACACGACAGTCTGGGGAATTTTGTTGTTGTGGGGTTTTTATGTTTTGGTTTTTGTTTTTTTTTAACGACACAATGTCTAATAGCAGTATGGTGGGCAGGTGTGGTGCTCACTACTGGAGGAGAACCTCACCGTGTTTATGAACCATACCTTCATGTGAGCATCTCCAGAGCCTCTTACTTTCCTGGGGCCAGCCATCCTCCTGTGACTGTCACTGCATGTCCCCATGTAAGAGGAAACTGCTGTGATAAATATAACTTCCTTCTGGGTTAGTACAGGTTTGCTTTTGTTTCCCTGATGGGATCGATAGCTTTTTTCCTCCATCCTCAAGCGAGAGGGACACAGAGCTTCAATGAATGCTGCCAAGCACACTGAAAAGTGAACAGCAGTGACCTTCAAAATAACTACTGAACCACCACCAGCAGGTTAGGTATTACAAACTGAACCCAGCACTCTTGGCAGTATTTTTAGTGCCTGGTAACATATTTTTCAAATTCCTTGAACACCTGAATAAATACATTTTAAGGAAGTGCTACCTGACTTGAAATGTTACTCTAGCTCAATAATTATAACCTAAAAAATAAAGGGAAGATTTGAAATACCCACAACTTGATACTACTTTTAGTATTGTAGTGACTGTTAGTTTTGCATGCCATTGTTCGCAGACTACACATGCAAAACCTTCTTTAAGTGAAGTGCCACGCAGACTGTAGCTGCACCATGTCTGGACTGAGACTTGTGCTCCCTTAGGGAAGAGAAAGCCAGAATGACACTGAGAGTTAACATTTGTACCACAATTTGAATTCACGCCCTACACTGCCGAGTTTAAATCTTGAGAAATTAAAGGCGGAAAACCTAAAATCTAACCATTATTTTTGAAAATGTTGTGTACTTTTAAGATCTGCTTATTAGTACGATTACAGTGTGACTGATCATTAAAAGTATCTGCTGGAAAATATACCAGCTATTTTTCTTCCCTTGCTTTGACACTGTAAGGGATTATTTAGTTTCAGTTTTAAAATGGTTCTAAGTAAATATACGTGAAAAGTTACAGAAGATTATCCCACTTTCAGTAATGTTTCCTCCTCTCACATCAAAGAATTATTTTGGAAACTGCAAATTCCTTTTTAAAAATCTTAACTACCTATAGGCAGCTATTACATGTGAAAGAATGCACCAGATTAACTATACCAGGAGGAACAGTGGATTTAGTAATCTAGTTTATTAGAAAAAATCCCACAGAGAAGGATGAATTTTTTATAAACAAGTGTGGAATTTTGAAATTCCTCCTTGAAATGTCCTCAACACCATTTACTCCTGCTCTTGACTATGGCAAAGTATTCACAGTCATGCTCCTTTCCACAACTCCTCAGTCTGCACCAAAGGAAGTGTTCACAGCGTAAAATTTTCCCTGTTTGACTGTTGCACGTCCCTCACTAATGCTGCAGCTTCATTAATTGATTTTCCAGTAACACAAAATACCCAGAGGAAGCTCTGGATCAATAAGCTGCAGAAGAGGCATATGAAATTTAATGCTCCCCACTGATTGTATGGAGATCAATCCGAACAACAAATGGTATGTGGGACACAAACTGCCTAGGGCAGTTTCCCAATTTAACAGGCTCTTCACTCTGTCTGCATTATTTGTATCATGGCACAAACAGGAGCAGGCTACATACAAGATGAACCCCGCATGAGCACCATGCATCACCAGCTGTGCAGATTCGCACAGGAAAGCAGGAGATGCCAGAACTGGGCTCTTACCATCTTATAAATGTTCCTGCAAACTGTACTGCTCATTTTTCAAAGACTGGAGCCATTTGCTAAATTAAGTAATGAGTTCCATGCCATATAGAAACTGTTGTGAAACCACCGGGCCAAAAGCTACTAATATATAAATTAGTACTAGGGAAATATTTATGTAGCTCCAGTTGCATGGAGTCAATCTTTGGGACTGGTAAATTTAAGTCACAAATGCCTTAGGAAGAGAAATTATAGACCTGTACATCTATAAACACATACTCATACATATATATACACATGTACATATATATATATGAACAGAAAAGAACATGAGAAAAAACATTCATTGTTTTCATTTAGATTTGCCCTGGAAAGAGCAGTGAACCTTTTCCCTACCTATCAAATATCTTCAAGGTTTATTTCAATTTTTAAAATATTTTTTGGAAGCCTATACCTCGCTAGTTTTTAAAACATTTAAAATAACAGGAATGAAAACACAAGACATAACTAGCCACTTGATAATACAGAGCAATCCACTTAAATGTACTTTATGCTCTCTGCAAAATTAACCTGTGAATCAAAGATGACACTTTTTATTGGAGTTTGCTGCTTTGGAACAAAGCCCAAGAGCAGAAAGGGAACACACACAGCCCACACTGAGGTGTGCTCACCACAGCCTTTTCCACTAAAGCATCCTTCTCCTACAACCACTATCCGTTTGAAGATTCTTTGGACCATGTGAGAAACATTAAATATTTACACTGACTAATTTAAATCTTCCTGTGATCCTATTAATTACACTTTCTTCTCCTCCCTCGCTCTCTCATTAGTACACAATTAACATTAATGAGAATTAGGGACTGCACATGCAACATGAATTCTTTTATTCAGAATACCCTCTCTTCTATTCAGGGTAGCTTTCTCATGGGGAAACTCAATGCTGGCTACTCTGAAGAATAGAGGTTTTGTTATACAGTGAAGAAAAAGTTGAGACACTTCATTAGCAATCCAAATTTAGACCCCTCCTAGCCACAGATGAAGGGCCAGCATATAAAACAGCTTCTCACATGGATTTCCAGCAGTGCTTTCCTACTCATTCTGTATCTCTGCAACTGATACATACTTTGAATCAACAAACAAAACTCACAGATAGAAAAAAAAAAAAAAACCAACAACTAAACCTTAGTCACTTTGAGGTGCAACATACACTAAAAATAGTACAATTAAGATACGTAGCTGTATCATTTTATGACATGACCATACTGTCCTCAAATCCCCTAATTCTTTAAATTCTTATAGAACCCTCTGTATTTTCATTTCTCTTTCAGCATTTCAGCATATCCACAGCTGTTTCTAACAACAAAGCATAAAAACCAGCATGCTCTATACTTCTAAGAACATGACAAGTTTAAAAAATACACTTCAAAAGCACTGCAGAAACACTACTAGCATATTTCTTTCACAATAAAGGTCCAAAATTTAGTTCTACTTTATTTTGGTAAATAGCCAACTGCAGTAGAATTAGATTCATTTAATCGTTCAAAGGACACACACAAAACTGTTCAGTAGAGAGCAAAGTTCAACGCTAAGGTCACAAGAAAGTTACAGGTCAAACAAACCTGTTCTGATAAATATCTGAACTGGAACAGGATGGCCACTCCCTACCACTGAATTATCCAAAACATTAATTATGGCTCTCTAACACTCTGTTTGGAAGGAATTTTTTCCTGCATACAACAAATAGTACTGAATGAAGCTAATATACCAACATCAGAACGATTTAAATGAAGTCTCAGAATGGACAGAGGTATACAGATACATATACACATACATATACATATACAACATGCTACAATGGTACCAGCCAACCTTCTTGCCAGAAAGGTTCTCCTAGTAGCTAATCTTAGTTTCTACCTATCTTAACTACCTCCATCTGCCTTCTGATTGTCAGCATGTCTTTCCACCATCTATTCTTTGCTAGAATAACTCACCCCATATGAAATGCTGCAATGCATAAAATGTCCTTTAATACAAAGAAAATTCTCCAAACTATATTTCACATAAAAAAATTGTTAGGCTATGCATTACCAGACGTGTAAATACAGACAGTTTTTCCACATTGTAAGTTCAGCAGCTGATTTTTTTCAGTTCAGCCATCTATTCCCCAGTATTCACACTGACCTCAATCTCATATAGAATTTATACTTACACAGCACATGAAAAAGAAACATCTGCAGTAAATTCTAATTTTTGCACAGCTTGACAAATCAACACACCAACTTAATTAGGAAGACTTCCCTGGGACTAAAATAAATTTTTTAAAAATTGAAGAATGTGTAGTTTCGAGTGAAGAAACTCCACTGCGAAGCAAACATTTTAAACTGAGGGATGAAGTTTAGGCTAGCTTTTTTCAAATACAAAAGCTTCAGTGCTACAACTTGCTGTTGCCTATTGCCAGTCCTCAACACGCAACAGAGATGCTTGGGCTCCACTGGAGTTTCTGCACCACTTCCCAGAAATGCGGTCACTGTGAAGCTGCATGCTTCTGCACTGCTTACATGAACAAAAAGGATGAGTGGTTACCACGACAAATGGTAACTATAAACTGGTAACCCCAAACTTCATCCCAAAATGCCCATCATAAAGACAGCAGCAAACCTTGCAATAAAAGAGTTCACCACTGCAAATGTTCCTCTGTAGTGGGTCTGGCTGAGCTGGTTTTCCCCATAGCAGCCCTCATGGTGCAG
>VZZY01018502.1:97497-113284 GCA_013400335.1 Eurystomus gularis
GGGCACCTGGTGCTCAGCCAAGGTTAACCCACCACAACCGCAAAGCCTGCCTCCATTCCTGGGACATCGCCAGAATCATGAAAAAAAAAAAAGGGGGGGGGGGATAGGGGAGAACTCATTCTCACAAACACACATTAAACAATACTTGGGGTAGGGAAGTGCTTACTTCCTAGACCCTTCTATGTCAAAACTGGGACACATCAGGACTTTGAAGTCTTAAAAAAAGCCCCACAGTAAACACCCCCAATCCCAGGGAACTGTGTGCATTAGCACCCAGAAAAAAAGAAAATTCCCTACTCCTACATTAGTGACTTTGTGTTTAATTTTATTTCCATTAAATAGCTCCTTTCACTGAGAAAAAGAGTACTAGAAATGAGTATGTACCAGAAAAATGTAGCAATTACACCAGTGACTCAGGCTGGCAGCAGAACAGTCAGGAGACAGACAGAAAGATCAACTTTCCTTCCGACACTCCCTTCTCAACTTCCTTAACTCTGTATTCAAAGCAAAGCTTCTAAATCATAGGAAGAAGGAAACAGTCGTGCCACTATAGACTATCACAGTATCAAATCCAGCAGTAAGGAAGGATCTTTGACAAAAAGGGAATATATTGCCATCAGGAAAGAAGCTACTATGGTTCATTCTACTGTTTGAGTTTCTGCTTGAATTCTAGCTAGCAGAAATAACAACATGTCTGTACTTTTTCACCATAATTGTTTTGTTGTTATTAATAAGCAAAACCAAATCAGTACATCTCCCACTCTACTTTCTCGTTACCTTTAACGTTATAGTATATAACATCACAATGACAAAAAGAAGCATTTACTGTAAGTTCCTGGTACTTCTGAGACTAGTCCAAAAACTAGATAGGACCAAACACTAAAATCCATACACAGGAAATTACCCTCAAATGGCAAAATGGACTGACTAAATGGCTTAGAAACATTAAATCAACACATTAGCAGTCAGTAACGACACTGGTACAGGTGTGTTTACAAGTTCAGACTACCCATTAAGAATTGGTCATGATTCCCTGTATTTCTGAATTCATGTTGAGCAATGACTTACCGCAAAGCGGACTGTGTACAAAAGATATAACAAATCACGATTTATACCTCAACTACATGACTTTCTGTAAAGCTTGAGGTAATACACTAACTTTGAAAACAGTACAGAAACCATGATTCTTTGCAGTAACTATGAAAAAAGAATGTTAGGCTTAAATAAAAACCTGTTTTTTCATATTGTTTTGTTCCAGTCGTTAAATTGTCTCATACTGAACTGTGTATTACTTTAAAAGCAAGCAAGACAAATAAAAATGTTCTTACAGAATATGCTATCAGTAGCCATTTGCTACTGCAACTTAATTACATCTGAAGTACAGTCATATGTTAACAGACTCATAAATATAAACACATATTTATATATGTAATGTGTATCTCACATTAGGTCTGGGCAGAAAAAAGTTACATGAACCCTGTAGTTTTAATTCCAAACTTCACAAAAGTAAATAGTCACAAGGTTCAAAGGAAAGGTCAGAGGGAGAGCAAGCAGGAAAATATCTGGATTTCTGTTGACACCCACAACATTAGCTCAAAAAAACCAAAACAAAATCGCAGTTCTTACCTTCACCTACCATAGAAACACCTATTGACATGCCCATAAACTTGCTTTTGGTCCACACATGAGCGTTCACACACATTTTCTTCTCTTTGCACTCACAGTAAAAGCAAGATACTGGTGGATGATGGGATACTTGTTCAGCTACAAACCTCAGCTTGTAGCACGTGGACTGGTCCTGGCCAAACTCCTTGGCTGTGTCCTTCGAAACCGTGGAGGCACTGTTAGTTCTGAATGCTTTCACTTTATCTTTAGGCACATCCCATGAGCAATGAAACGTTTCACCAATTATAGGGTTATAGGGCTTCTTGGCTACTGCTCCCTTTCGGCCTTCGTGAAAAGCTGTGAGATAATACTCCACAAAGCAGATAATTCTTTCCTCAGGAGTGGCTCCAGCTGCAATTGACAAAAACAGGTCTGGATGGGCCATGAAATTTGCATACATCTCCAGCAGGGATCTTTTCTCCAAAATAAATGTTGGAAGCACTACCTGTATGCAAAGCAGATAAAGGCAGATATGATTTCCCCACAATCATACTACCACGTTGGGGGGGAGAGGGGGGAGAACAGTTTTAAGACAGCTGCAATTCTGGCCCTGCCAAGTTTGGGGGCAGCATATTTGCCTCCCCTGCCATGGCAATTCCATTTTCTTTGCAGTGTAAATAACGAGTAAAGGAAAAAGCAGCAGCCTTGACAGCCATACAGGCTGCTTCCTATTTCATCATGATTCTCTACAGCAGCTCACACAGCAGGGATGGGCTGCTCTCCTCATGTGGAAATCTGCCTTTTCCTCTCCACTCAGTTCACAAACCAACCATTGTTCTCCTTGTTTACAGAACATAAAAACATACTTTGATGTAAATCAATTTACATCAAATTATCAACAAACCCAACTAATCATAACCCTCCAAAAAGGGAGGGGCACAGCCTCCCAAAGCACTAGAAGATGAGTATTTTATGTAAACATACACATCAGTAACCTGTAAGTGGTGGAGAGTGTAAGGCGTACAGCTACCCATTCTGGCAAACATCTGAAGTCCCAGCTTCACTCCTGGGCCCTTTACCACCCACTGCAGATGTATTAGGTCCCTTCCAGTTTCTAAGAAGCCAAGCCAACTAGATCCAACCAAACCTAAGCTCAGGTGTGCTTCCAAGGATTAAATCACGCCACAGCTCTTCCGAAGAGGCTACAGGCATGGAAGTGTCCTTGTTTAAGTCCCTCTGCTCTACACTGACTTTGTATGTGTCATGCCCTCTCCCACCTCCCAAGTCAAATAGAGCCCTTGCCACCCCTACACTCTCCTGTCACTCCCAGACACACAGCATGTCCCCTCAGTCTGAGATGATACCACACCACTGTGGTGGGTGCTTTCACCCACCACAAGCTGAAACAAACAAGCTGAAACAACTTGTTTCAGACAAGCTGAAACAAACAAGAACTGCACAAAGCTTACAGGAGTCTGCTGGGACTAGAGAGGCTCCAGAGGGCCCAGAAAAAACCTGGGACTGAGCACTAGGCAGTCTGCACTGGAGGGAGTCAGCCCTGAGGGAGTTGGGTGCAGTCTCAAGTGGCTCATCTAGTAATCCATTTAGGAATAACACTTTATTAGAATGTCCTGGAGTGCTCTGCAAGACAGGTAAGGGCTACAGGACCTAAAATAATTTATTTCTTTCCCTCCCTTCTCCCCATGCTCCACACCTTGTGCAAGACCATCCCAGGGGAGCTCAGAGGTCACTCCTGCATGACCAACAAGGAACTTACGGCACACACAAATCTGTCTAGAATCAAAGTGGCTCAATGATGCCAGATACAGACCAACAGCTGTTCTCTATTAAAGCAATTATTCTGTTTTCCTCTTTGCTCCGTCATTGCATTTACTTTTTCCCCTTCCCAAAAGCAAGGGTTATTTCTGGCAGGCAGGGAGCCACCCTTCTATCATAAATACACTCACTTTCCCTCCTGCCGCCCCAGCTTGCTATTCTAAGTGGGACCAAAGCATAGCTCAGTCCTTTTGGAGCCCATGGATAATGAAATAGAAGCTGTCAAACTTTTATTTATCATTCAGTACTTTTCAAAGAAAACTTGTAAACATGAAAAAAAATCCAGTCACAATGGCTCAAATGCAGTTTTAACAGCTACACAGTAAGTCAACATGGCACAACTGCAAAGAAAGATAACCGCTCCAGTTGGTAACATACATGCTCATTTGCTCTCTCCTTCTGTGCATTATTTACAAACATACGGTTTTGGATAGGCTAATAATATTTACAAGTTTAGATATAAATCAAGCAAAGTTCCATCTGTGATACTCCTCCAACTCTGTAAGCCTCAAGGATTCTACACACGGTCACTGTTACCGACCCAATGAGGCCCCAGAAGATGAAGGACCTTAATTTTACACTATGTCTGGCAAACTACTGACTGCTAAAGACAGCCTACAGTCCCCATGGTGGTGTGATAGTGAGGGGCTGAGGAGACTGATTTTTAAAAGTGAAATCTATAACTCTGAAGGCAGAGTGGAAAGGCAGTAGATTTTCTTAGGGTATTTTTAGCTCTTTAAACAATTCTGTCTTACTTGCAGCATTCTCACTCTGACCAAATACTCATTATCTGATATAATCTTAAAAAAATGCAATTCAGCATTACTGACCTTCAGTATTGGATCTCATTTTAATATAAATTGTACACTCAAAGATAGGTTATCAAAGGGGAAACTGACAGCAGAATGTATTTAAAAAAAAACCCATCACTTCTGTCTAGAAATACTAGTAGTGACTATCATGAGTTCACTGCATGAACGTGAAAGGGCAGAGAAACTCATCTGAATAAACAGCACTCTGCATCTCGTTATGTCCAAGTGTCTCTCTAAGAAGAGTGACCTTTATTAGCAAAAACAGGGGAAGAAAACCACAGACCATACTTAAGATGATGCAAATTTTATGGTACAACATGAAGACTACTGTGGTTTCATCCTGTTGGCTTGATCATATAGTCCCTCATATCTACTCTTTCAAACACTAGCTATGTAATTTACAGCTACATACTACACCAATACAGCCACTAAAAGAGATGTTACAAATCACTGCACTCCTGTTACTCAGTTTCAAGAATCCATTTAGAATCTGAACAGAGCTTGAACTCCAGTTCAAATGATGTGGCTTTAAAAGCCCAGCTCAAATGGAAGCTACATCCTTAATTGTAGCAGGAAAGGATCCACTGCAAAATGCAGAAAAATTTCTTTCCTTAAAAGGAAATAGAACTACACATGGAAAGTATATGAGTTTTAAAGCCTACACAACTCCAGTATTACAAAATATACCTAGAAAACATTGCCTTTTACTAAACCTCACAGCCTCAAAGCTTTAATATGCAACACCACCATACACTAATCAGTAAAAAAAATAAAAATAAAAATCGCACCAGTCTTTCTTTTTTCTTCTTCTTTTTTAAATTGGCCCTATCTTGATTTCTGAAGAAATAAGCAAAATAGAAATAAGCAAATTTGGAAGTGTATGGTATTCTTGCCAGCATTGCACTGTCATGCATTTGTGCTAGTACTCTAGTTTCCAAAGGCATGAGGTTTTTAACTCTTCTGCAGACAAACAGAATGCATTATCCAGAAAAACACACTTAGGAACTAAGTTATCTTTATAATGGTTTTGAACTGGAGTGCAACAATAGTTTTTCTTTTGCAACTGCATAATAAGTCAAAACTGCCAACTTTTTTCCTCTGAGAAAAAGCCAGCCTGGCAACCATATGGATGAAGAATCTCTCTAGAATAAATACCAAGTTGCTGAAGTCTGATGAAAAAAATCTTTTCGTTGCATTCTAAAATGTTAGAATAATCTCTGTTCTTATTCTTTCTCAGGCTTCAGGTGAAATGGAAGCAGTTTAACAGGCATTCTTCCATTTTCATTGAGGCTAAAAAGAGCATATTGGTTCAATTGATCACAATCTCCTAGGTTTGAGTTAACCTATACTTAAGTAGATCTGAATGCAACTGAGAAAAGTAAGTGCATGACTTCTTAAGAACAGAGACATTTATCCCCACGACCACTTACTGTGAGGCAAAACGTGGGTGTCAGCACTATTCCCTAATCTTTCCAGAAAACTGACCAAGGTGCCCTATGCTGAGATGTCCTTCTCTTACAGGTAAAAAGCTTTCCACTCTCATCTGTGTCACTGTGAGAATAAAACAAGCTATTTCCATATTTATATATTTAAATTACAGGGTAAAAGTATATTGACATGCAAATAAAAAACTTACAACATTGCGAACATACAATGATACTAATCTACCACAGGCTGATATTCTGCAGAATTACTGGCAGCCCTTTTACACAGAATGGCAGCCCTTTATTTTTAGAACATATTAAGTGTGTAGGGAAGGTGAGGGAATGCAGGGGAGTGACACCCATCTGTACAAAGTGTCACAATCCATTAGATTCCACTTGCCAAGAAATTTATCAGTCTGTCAGTGGTTTTTGGCACTATTTATCATTTTTTAGAAGTCCAAAGAACAAACGATTCAGAATTTTTTCCCCAGAAATTCCGATTTTAAATGAGGTTTAAAGTCCTAGCCCAGTTCAAGGCATCAGTTTTGTACTATGTTCTGTCGCCATGAACTTCTCCACCACCCAACTCTCTCTAGCAGCAGCAGCTGCAGTCTAGTTGGCCAGCATAGAATTTAGCCTGTTCTAAATCTCTATGCAGATTTAATACTTCATTGCCGGTGTCTTCCTTCACAGTAGATTTTTATTGTTTAACTCCCCATTAAAAGGCATGGCGGCATGACATATTTCAAAAGTGAAGCATCTCTGCAACACTAAATGTGGCTATCATCACTGTGGGAAATTGATGTCAGTGCAGGCAAGGCCAAGGCTAAAATAAGCAGTCAGTCCTTAGGAAAAGATGCTGTTTCCTCTGATATGGTACATAAAGGTAATGATTATGCATCCAGAACCCAAAACCACCAAGGGCTCAGAAAAGCTGTTTGTTCATGTGTGTATCACGCTACAATCCATAGCTCACAAAATCAACCAAAGAAACAACCCTTGGGAAGAAGGCACAGGAAAACAGAAGCATATAAAATATCTTCTGATAGTACCTACTACTGTGCCACAACCACTTCCAGCAGAAGCTGACTAGCATCAAGGCTATCTGAAATCTGACTTTCGGAGGAATAATGAAAAATTAGAAGAGACGCAGCCAAAAAGCCAAGCTCTGTTGTCACACATCTGTGTCCCTGTGGGCCTCATGGCAGTAAGCAGTTAGTAAAAAAAGCAGCCAGCTGCCTTGTAATTTTTTTTTTAATCCTCAAAATGGTCAGAAGAGTGATGTGCACATGTGGCATGTCTCATTAATACTCATCATATGTGTATTCATGCATCACAAAGACGAGAGATAGATCTAACTGCCATATGCCTGTTCCTCTTTTCAGACTGTGGGTATTAACATACACAGATTCATGCATGCTTATATTTTGCCATGCTGCAGAGCTGATAACAGTCATCACTATCCTGAAAAACTGTGCTCTAAGAACACTATGTGAGAAATAGGTTATCATATATATTTACCTTCCTACTTTTCTTATAAGTGTCTACACTTCTCTTATTTACAGGAATTTCTCTTATTTACATTAACTGTGTGTCTTTGAGGTTTTGCCTCCTCTGCCATGACATAAAGATGACACTGGAAATCAGGGAAGAAAAATCTTGTTCATTACCAAAGACAAAATGTTTTGAAGACACAAGAACAACAGATAAAGAATCTTATCTAGTTTAAACGTTATGGACTCTGACAGCCTTAGCAAACCGATACTGGAAAGAGAAAGAGCTATGAAAAAATTGTGGAATGTAAGAAAAACAAACAAAAATGAACTGTACATAACCCCAGACATCCTAAGAAGTGACAGGTATAAATTATTCACAAATGAAATGATGAAACTTTTGTTCTATTTAAAACAAAGCATTAATTTCTGTGCAGCTATTCAACAGCTATACTTAGCAACAGATATGGGATTGTTCAGTCTTAAAAAATATAAGTACTTTTAAAAACTGTCAATTGTTCCAGAGGAAGTAGGAAAGACTATATTGAGAGAGCTTTATTTTGTAAGTAAGAGGTAGTAAAAATATATTTTGATTAATATGTAAGATCAAAAAGAAAGCAGATGAACTCAATAGCAAAATGCCCATGAGAAGAATCTCCTGCAAACCTACTTCATGCACAAGGGAAATTCTCTGGTCATTCAAAACATTTTTTTTAAATTTGTGGAGGGTGTGTCAGAATGAGCTTCTCTTATTCTCGGGAAGTGGGTTATAGGAGTTTTATTTGGCTTTTTTTTTAAATAGAAAACCTTTGCAGAAGAAAATGGTATTCTGTATCTTTACAAGATCCACTTGATTATTTATTAAGGCCCATGAGAAGGTTTCACTAGAATGTAGGACTATTCAAAGAGAGGCATTCATTGCTTCCAGAACATCTACCTCATTTCCAAAACTCGAAGGACTTATGGAAAATTTTTTGTAACTTCTCTGATCACATCAGTGTGGATAAGCTCATAACATTATCGGTTCCAGGAGCAGAAGGATGCACAGAAGGTTAAACTGGTGAGCTGGTTAGTGATATATCAAAGACTGTAATTTCTTTACCATCATGTGTTTTTTGAAGTTCCCAAGTAATTAAATGGAATCCAATTCCCAGAGCAGTAACTCGAGCATGTATCTGCTTTATCCGTACAATTGCCATTATTGTTCCTCAGTGCACCCTGACTTAACAGACATATGGGGTACCTTATTGCCCTCTACAACTACCTAAAAGGAGGTTGTAGCGAGGCTGGTGTTGGTCTCTTCTCTCAAATTAGTAATGATAGGACGAGGGGAAATGGCCTCAAGTTGCATCAGGGGAGGTTTAGATTAGATATTAGGAAGAAATTCTTCACTGAGAGGGTAGTTAGGCACTGGAACAGACTGCCCAGGGAGGTGGTGGAGTCACCATCCCTGGAGGTGTTTAAAGAACAAACAGATGCAGCACTTGAGGATATGGTGTAGAGAGATGCTAGGGCAAAGGTTGGACTTGATGACCCTGGAGGTCCTTTCCAACCATTAACGATTCTGTGATTCTGTGATACACAACATAGAGTTGCTTCAAAATATTTATAGAAACATAAGGAAAGTTTAGGGTTTTTCTTTCCTTCTTTTTTCTTTCCAGTCTTCCTAGTCCATCCCTCAATCCCTAAAATATCTGATGTAAATCTATGTAAAAATATCTGATTTCACATATAAAATATATATGTGAAAGCCTGAGCACTCCATACCTCTCTTGAGCCACACCTTTACAAAGGGACAAAATTCCTTTACACAGAGGCAAAACATGATCACAGAAATCACATGCATGCGTGCGTGCACACACACACAAGGATGAGAAGAAGAAACAGTAATGAACAACTATAAAAGAGATACAGTGTCTGTACCCTGGTGAGGTCCATGCCAAGTTTGAGCTGAGAGATGAGATGGAGAATTACACTACGTTGATCATCCATGACTCCCAAATCCTCCTCTTCATTATCTTCAGTATCTGTCATTTCATCTTCAACTAGGATCAACTCAGAAGCTGAATACTGAAATGAAAAGAAACATCACCATCTGGACAAAAAGATATAGGATGCTTTCTTCCACTATATATGTTTTAAAATGGATCTGTCTCAATGGAACCAAAGACAGCCTCTGTTAAAACCAAGAAATTATACGAATTCAAAATAAAAGTAAATCTAGTGATGGATTCATAGAGCATTTTGATCCTATCCTCAGAACAAGAGCGGTAAGTATCAGATGCTAATTTACACATTATCTTCCCACATTTATATTGCAGTGATGCCAGACAAAAATCATAGCATATTAAAGCAATGGGTCTTCTATTTATTAAATAGTAGTACCACTTCAAAACGAGTCTCCAAGACTTTGTTTCATAAATCTCTACAGCAAATATTCACACTGTATACCTAGATGCAGCATGACCTGACTTCATACTTTGTTTTCTTTTCCTCTATCCAATTGCCAAGTTATGTATCTAAAAAAGTAAAGACTATTAACTGAAGAAGATAAAAAGAAGACTATAAATATAAAGGTATACACCTTTGGAAAAAAACTATAGACAGATGATTTTGGGGGGGTAAGGCAATGACATGAATCTTTATGACATTTGCAACATTAATCTACTTCACAGCACAATGCCAATATTGCCCAGTTTCCAGACATATAAGCTAAGGATCAAGAGACAGGCATCACATTATTCTCCTTCAAGAGAAACTTTACAGCAGAAAGGGATAATGATCCATGATATTGTATTTCTCCTCAGTGTTGACAAATATTACGAACAATAATCCAAACAGGTGGTAGTTATTTTGTTCAATCCATTGAAACCACTCTGCAAGCCTTCCAGATATGTATTCAGGTAAGCTTTTTGTACTTAAAAAAAAAAGTTGTGTTACGTAGCTGAAAAATCTACAGCCCAGCATTTCATTATTGCCCAAGGATTCCATGCTGTAAATGAGACAACATTACCTGCAAAAGTTAGCATCCCTTCACACTAAATAGCATTTCTGCAGAAAGAGTTAGTTCAACACATAAAATGAAGAATTTTTCATGTCACTGTGAAAGTCTTTGCAACTGAAAAGTTTCATTAAAACCAGCTGATACTCAGAATCACGTTTCCAAGAAATGTTTCTGAATGATCACATTAGAGACCCCTCAGGTGAACAGCAGCTTGTGTAAGGAAAGTGTCTCTGAACATTAGTTACTACAGAGGTTTCCAAGATCTGAATAAAGTGTTTTCTCTTTCTCTCTCTTCTTTTTTATATAAATGTTTAGGCAGCTATTCACAGAAGAATAGCTATTTGGTGAAATCCAAGGACATTTGTAAGACACTTTAAAATTACTTTATTTAGAAAGTAAAATATGTAGATTACATAAAACAGAATCTGGTGAGCTGTAACCTCAACAGCTTGGAACTTTTTAAAACGGCAAAACCACACTTTATTCCTCCCTCTCCCTCAGAAAATAAAAAAGATAGAACAATAGGCTCTTTCCTCCCAAAATGCCCAGCATTATTATCCAACCGATGCCTTACTGACAAGTTCAATTAACATAAAACCTGACAACTACATACAAAATTATCTGTCAGGGACACATAAAGCACCAAAGCCTGGCTCAGTTGTACAGGGAATTACTCATTTGGAGGGAGCATGGAAAAAGCAGTGTTAGAACTTACAGCAGATGCTTCCACAGGAGGTTTCCCTTTCATCCAGCTTGACCTCATTGAGAGCACTGAGCTACCGAATAAGCACTGCTGCTGCTGTTGCTGCCATGAACCGAGCTTGCGGCAAACAAGCTCCAGCAGGAATTAACAGCACTAGAAAAAAAGCAAGGGAACCTCCCCTCCTCCCTCCCTCTTCTTCTTTTTTTTTTTTTTTTTTGCTATCCAATGAGTTGGAGAGCGTGCACCAGATGTCAATCTGCAACTTGCGTTTCTAGTCACATGGCTTTGAGATCAGTGAGCTTAACTGCACGCAGCTCCAACTGGGAAATGGTGCTGCTGCTTCCCAAAGGATGTCCCAGTGCGGGGCAGGAGGGAGGGGGCACCAGTGTGCATGAGGGTGCACAAGACGGAGAGAACATGCTAGCAGGTAAACACGCTTTCAAGTGAACACCTAAAAGCTGCACAACCTTTAATTGTTAACGGCATCAGAAAATAAATTACACATCAACAAGTTCATGGACTAAATAATATATTAAGAATTTTCTTTGCCTCCTGAAGATTGCACATTCAGCCAGGGACAGAAATCCTTCTTTCTTTTCTGCTAAAATGGGTATTGGGTTTTCCATGCCTTTCAACATAATACCAACGGCCTCTCATTGCTACTCTACAAAACTTGCACGGTCTTTAATGACCATTCTGCAATAAGGACTGTAATTTTAATTATCTTAAATATCCTCTATTTTAAGAATATGTGCAAGGGCACCACAAAACCCAGAACTCTGTTAGAATTACCAACATACTAGTGACCTTCAGTGCATGCAGAATGACATCAGCTGTCTGCATCCTTTCTTACTTTCCAAGAAAAGAAGTTAAGTAGCAGGTTACAGTTTATATCTTTCCCTCTCATTAGCTGTTCTAGGCAATTACTGAATTTTTTTTTTTTTAAGAGAACAGAAAACAGACATTTCTTTTGTAACTAAAGCATATTTTCTTTAAAACAAACAAACATGTAAGCACAGCACAGGGTGTGTGGACATAGAGCCACAAAACAAAAAGATACCATGTCTTTAGTGTCATAAAAGTCCAATCAGGTGTTTAGTTCTCTTCCCACAGAAAAAGTATGCAGCTTAGCAGTAACCAATGCGTAAGCATTCAGTAGAAAGCAAAAGATTATGTAGCGTGATTACCCTTTAATGGCAGCTTTTCGGAATTATCAGACACAGACATACATTCCCCCACCCCTGTAAAATATAATTGCAAAGCTGAACTCGGAAAGCAGTGATTTGCTCCACTCCTGTGTGGTCAGAGCATAAAGTAAAAGCTCTTGAGCAGCTCAGCCTGGGAACAAACAGCACAGCTAGGCTTGAGTGCTAACCCTGAGAATCAAATACTGCACCAGTTACAAACAAGAACAAGAACCAAAAAGGGGCTTCTATTTCAAATCATTTTCATCAGTTTCCAGCACCGGGCTTAAGCACCTGGATTTTTCAGAAAAATCTGAATGGAAAACAACAGATCATTTCTAGAGATCCCTGTGAGGGATTCAGTTGAAAATTTGAAGGCCAAAGACATGCAAACATACGCTGGCAGAGATCTATTTTGAAAAGGTCACTTTATTAGGACTGGGATCTATTAATTCAGAGAGGTCATCTGCTGAGATAGAAAACTGATGTTCTAGTCAGCAGTCTTCATTAGAAAATATGCCGTTTCTTTTTTAATAGATGCAAGTTGTAACGGAAAGAAATTGTTTCTGAAGGAAGAGTTCTGCATTTTAAAAAATGTCTTCAGGAAAAAGACACTTTGACAAGCCTGGGATAGAATCACAGAATTAAAAGATACATTTCTGTCAAAGGGCAAATGTGCCTCTGTTCTTCCAAAGCCTCTTCCACAAGTTAATTTTTTTTTTAATTAACTGCTGTGCTGGAAATTAATTTTTAGATAGTTCAGTTATAAGGCTCAGAGACTGGTTTTCCAACATACTTCACAAACCATATCAACTGTGAAGCATGACATAAATCTCATCTTTACTTGTGGGGAAAGAAAGGAATATACAGAATCATGGTATCACCTAGGTTGGAATGGATCTTCTGAGAATATCTTGTCCCACACCTTGCTCAAGTGGGGACACCTAGAGTCAGCTGCCAAGGACCAAGTCCAGCTAGCTTTTGAATATCTCCAAGGATGCAGACTCCACAAACTCTCCAGACAACCTGTGCCAGTGCTCTACTATCTTCACAGCAAAAAAAGCATTTTCTGATGTTCAGATTAACTTTCATGTTCCCACTGCTTTTTGTTCTGCCACTGGCCACTACTGAGATGACTCCGCCTCCCTGTTCTTCACTCCCTCCCACCAGGTTTTTATACACATTGACGGGCTCTCCTGAATCTTCTCTTCTCCAGGCTGAACAGCCCCAGCTCTCTCAGCCTCTACTCATGTGAAAGATGCTCCAGAACCTCCATCATCTTTGTGGACTTGTGCTGGACTCACTCCAGTAAGTCCATGTCTCTCTTGTACAGGGGAGCCTAGAAATGCACACAACACTGAAGACGTGGCATCATCTGTGCCAAGTAGAGGGGAAGGATCACCTGCCTCCACCTGCTGGCAATACTCTTCCTAATGCAGCCCAGGAGGCTGTTGGCCTTCTTTGCCACAAGACTGCATTGCCAGCTCATGGTCAGCTTGTTGTCCACCAAGATCCTAAGGTCTTGTCGGCAGAACTGCTTTCCAGCCAGGTGGCCTTCAGGCTGTACCGGCTCAGGTATCCCCAGGTGCAGGACTTTGCATTTCCCTCTGTTAAACTTGATGAGATTCTTCTCTGTCCAGCCTCTCAAGGTCCCTCTCCATGGCAGCACAACCTTCTGGCCCATCAGCCACTCCTCCCAGGTTTTTTATCATCTGCAGACTTGCTGAAGGTGCACTCTGGCCTGTCAACCAGGTTATTAAGGAAGATGTTGAACAGTACTGGCTCCAGTATTTACCCCTAGGGTATGCTACTAGTGACTGGCCTCCAACTGGACATCATACCACTGATCACAACCCTCTGGGCCTGGCCCTTCAGACAGAATTTAATCCATTACCTACTTACCTAATCCATAGTCTGTTAGCTTGTCTATGAAGATGTTACAGAAGAAGGTCAAAAACCTTATCAAAGTCAAAGCAAACAACATTCACTGCTCTTCTTGCATGCCCCAAGCTAGTCACTTTGTTGCAGAGGGCTATCAAGTTGGTTAAGCATGATTTCTCCTTTGTAAATGCATGCTGAATACTCGTGATCACCTTCTTCTACTTCATGTGTTTGGAAATGCTTTCCAGGTTTAGTTGCTCCACCATCTTCCCAGGTGTCAAGGAGAGGCTGACCAACCTGCAGTTCACCAGATGTTACCAGAACATCCCCAGATGTTCTTTCTTGCCCTTCCTGAAGATAGGAGTGACATTTGCTTTCTTCCAGTCTTCATGAACCTTTCCCAAACACTGTGACCCTTGGTGGCCTTGCAATGACATTGGCCAACTCCCTCCATGCTCAGAGGTGTCCATCAGGCCCCACATAGTTATGTATGTGCAGCTTAAGCGACGCCTAACCTGTTCCTCCTCCACCAAGGGCAAGTCTTCCTCCAGACTTTGATCTCAGAGGCCTAGGATTCCTGAAGGCTGATGTCATCAGTAAAGACTGCAGCAAAGAAGGCATTGCATAATTCAGCCCTTTTCTGCATCATAGTAATAAGCCGAAACAGTATGTATGCTGACAGGGAGACACTGAGGACTTGTATAGGACTCATAAAGCAATTCTTCATATAATTACACCAAAATATTCTAAGAATTTTCATTAAGGCATGAAAAAGATTTTAAGTAGTACAAAAAGGACTGTAGTCAGGAGCAAGAGGATGGATCTTAGGAACTTCAAATATCTGGATAACACGACATCATTTCATAGTATTTCCAGGAAAGTAGTCCTTCAGTCTTTCTCCATTTAAGAAAATTGCAAAAGATACTAAAAAAACCCACTGTACGAAACAATTCTACAATGAGAAAAAGATGGAATACGTTATTTGCAGACCTTGTTCAGAAGCATCATTAAACTGAATTAGCATTTTCAGACTAGGCAAGGACTGCCATATTTTCTGTAATCTAATTACAGTTAGTTCTCATGCACATAAAAGTCAAAGGCCTGATTTTGATTTTCAGAGTCCCTTTGTTAATGATATAGGTTTGCAAGCATCATTTAAGTGATCACAAACATCATTTGTGTAACAAGAGCTTGCAAACAGGTTTTCTATGCATGTAAGATTAAATATAACTCTGTAAGGTCAGAGAGCTTTAGCACATTTACACTAACGTGACAAATTGGCTCCTTAAGTTTCTCACCAGTCTCAAAGTTAGAATTCTCTTTGTAATGCAGATAGAGTAAGAATATCTCAAAAGTAGTAACATATAATGAGCTGTTAGCTTCTTGCAGGCCTTGTCACTGTATCAGATCTGACTAACTCGCATGCATCACTTGTCTGCTCTTCTTCCAGCATGTATACCTTAAAAATATTTAATTGCATTTACTATCAGTTATGGCATGCACCTGATACAGAAACATAGAATCAGAATGGTTTGGGTCAGAAGGGACTTTTAAAGGTCATCTAGTTCCAACCCACTGCTATGGGCAGGGACACCTCCCACTGGACAAGGTTGCTCAAAGCCCCATCCAACCTGGCCTTGAACACTTCCAGGGAGGCGGTATCCACAACTTCTCTGGGTAACCTGTTCCAGTGTTTCAGCACTCTCACAGTAAAGAATTCCTTCCTAATATCTAATCTAAATCTACCATCTTTCAGTTTAAAACCATTACCCCTTGTGCTACCACTACACCCCCTGATGGAAGATTTCCTCCCTACCTTTCGTGTAGGCCCTCTTTAAGTACTGG
>VZZY01018504.1:0-99109 GCA_013400335.1 Eurystomus gularis
ATGTTGTGTGGGACAGCGTCAAATGCATTGCACAATTCCAGGTAGATGATGTCAGTTGTTCTTCCTTTATCCAAAAATGCTGGATAAATATTTATTTTCTACCTATTTCTTCTCCAATAATATTTGGACAATAGTAAATTTCTCCACCTTTTTTTAAAAAAAGTAATCAGTGGAAGAGTTTTATGTTGTCTTCAAAGCGAGTAAATATATTATTCTATTTGAAACTATTTTCATCTATGTATTTTGGATGCTGTTGAAATGAAAATTATAATGTCACAATTAGAAGCTGTGCTCAGTTTGTACTACCTGCTTCTGAAGGATAGAACATAAACCTTTTTTCCATCCATAATGCAGTCTGAAATTATTTCCACTAAAAAGAAGGACGAAAGAACAATAGAAGGTCCTATATATAATTCCTACCTATAGAAATAATTCATGCTTCCAAAGAACTTAGCTCTACCTCAGCTGATCCAATAAGGACATCATGATGCCAACCCAAGTTGTCAGTACAGTTCTATTGGCTTAGGGTACCTGAAAGTTATAAAACACTTCAAAACTAGCTTTTAGAAAGGTGATTCATGAAGCATTCCATAATATCACACTAAGAACTTTATACATTTAAATAATCTATATGAAATTTTAAATATATCTGAATCATTCAATAAGCATTAAATCTGAAAACTACTCATGTAGTCTCATCAGAATTCTGTACATGAAAAATATTGCTCTAATAAGTTCTGCAGCTAGTCAGAATTGTTCCCAACTTTCTAGATTTTTTTTTTGTTTTGACATAAATGGTCAACGTTTTACATATGATTACTTCAATGGTTTTAGATTAAAAAGGTAACAAGAATAAAAAAGCAATATAAATGTACTTTACACAAGAACACACAACACACACTACTAGCCTAACAAACTTGATAGCGACAAAAAAATCAATGAAAATTTAACTTATGGTTGTAGCTGATTGGTAATGAATAATTTAGCTAAATAACTATGATTTACAAATTATCTATTTGATTTACTATTCAATTTAAATGATGCAGCTGAGCAGAAATCTTATTAGTAATTTTGATGTTAGAATGAATTTAGTGGAAGGTGATGTAAAAAGTGGCAAACTTTCCTCCTGTTTCTAAAAACATTACTAGTCTTTGATATCACTTCAGGATTTGCAAAACTAAATCAACCATATACATATACATTATTTCAGGGTGTATGCACAATATCATAAATTGCCATGTTATAGGATAGGAGATAAAGGAAGAAGATTGCAAACTGACAAAACAGAAAGCATATTATCACTATCCATAAAAATTCTTATTCTGGAAAGCTATTACAAACCAAGTAACTCTTTTAGCCCAGTTATACTTTTCCAGTTGTTTCCACCATTAGAAAATACTAAGCAACGAGTCAGTAACATGGAAGAAAAATAATCAAAAATCTGTTAAAACAAAACTACTTGATTTTGCTTTCAAGTGCTCATTTGATGGGCATAATGATGAGAAACTGAGATCCTTTGAGAGACAAACCCCCTTCATTTTCAGGTATGTAAGTTATTGGCTTTTAACCATACTGACTTTTTAAAACCAGCTAACATACATCTGCATATGTGATGTTGCAGCTGAAATAGTGACAACATAATTCATCGATATTAGAACATATCCCAGAATTACAAAATCTCAGTCTGTTAGATTCTGTAACAATCACATACTTGGTATTACTCATCCTTTGGGAAGTGTTTCTACTACAGAAGTGAGTAATAATGTTTAGAGTGGCCTACAAAATGTCAGCATTTCTCCCAGAAGCAAATTCAATATAATATTTATTAAGCTCTAAAACATATTTCCCATTAGATCCTTGTTTTGCATATGTTAATATGTACATGCATACATCTGCATGTCTATAGTCCTTTTAATAGAAACACTGTTACCCAAATATGAAAAATTACAGCACTCAGAAAATCTGTAGGTATTTTAAGATTACTTCTGGAGTGAGTATTTCTGAATCAGACATTGTGCTCCTGAAATGCAATTGCCCTGAGGATTTTTCAGGGTAACAAGGTCACCAATATACCCTATGCAGATATTGCAGGACTTTTCTTCCTTTCCTTGCATCATGAGAAGCTGAGAATCTGGACAAATTCAGAAGACATTTATTAATCTGCACAATTGTATTGGTTTAGTAAGAGGGTGGCCGAGCCACGTGGCTCCCCGCCCCCTCCCTCTGCCGCGGGTCACAGACAAGGAAAAAAAAGGTTTAAAAGTGCCTTTTTGAGTTGAGATAAGGAAAGTTTAATATATACATCTTTATATAAGAAAACAACATATAAAAAGCTTTTTTTTTTTTTGCAGTTAACAAAGAAACCCAGCAGTAACAGTGATAAAGGAACAATACAAAAAAAGATTGATAACAGAGAATAGCGAGGGAGCAAGCTCACCCAGATACAGTGAAAGGCGAATTGCCCGCGAACTACCCCCCCACCAGAACTGGCCCCAGGGCATGACATCAGCATGGTGTAGAATAACCTGGCTCCACTAAAATTAACCCTGTCCTGGCCAAACCAGGACAACAATAAATTCAATGCATCAGGTAAAAAGACTTACAGCTTTTCATCCACACTGTGTTTTAAAATGGAATAAGGATAAACTTAATTCTAAGAGCAAGTATGCATATGATGAAAAATTCTCTTCTGTAAAAAGTGATCATTAGTAATAATGTGCAGACCTGGGTTTCATTTAACATTCCCTTATTCAGAAATATGCCTATGTATATTTTTTGAGCTATGCAAAAATTAGTTTTATTTTGTCAGCTGTAACGATTAGAAACTGGATTGTTCTTGACTTAGTGATATAACACTACACATTCAAATTTTTGCAAATACACTTGTGTCAAATACACAATATAATCCAAGCCCAAGATACTGGTATCATAATGCCCAGAATTCTAAAACTATATCTATAATTTTTTTTTTAGTATATAAAAATATACTTCTGCTACTGAAGAAAGTTCATATGTTTTTATCAGTGGAGTAACTGATAGAGGAATGATTATTATAAAAGTATGACCTCAGGACTATTTCTCCTATATATGTGCTGTTACTCCATATCTTTCCTGTTCAGGAAGGTGACATTAAGCAATCTGAACAATATTCTAAGGCTTTAAACCTTGAGGAAGATAAATTTCATCTCTATTCACTGCTATTGTTAAATGTTTTCAATACAAAGATAAATTAAAGTCAGTATTTCAGTAATTTATTCAATTTCAGGTAGATAAATGCAGTTTCCATTGTGCAGTGACACATGTTGCTTCTGAAGAGTCTGTTGACTGCAGTTGTTTAAATTATAAAATCTAATTGGTCTGATGAGGAACGTAGATGCCTGGAATCATAGTTCAAACTCAAGTGAAAAAGATCAGCTTTGCCAAACTACCAATTAAAATAATAAAAATCATCATTCTAGATATTTTGAAAGTGGTATTGTTTATTAAAGGCTAATTTCATAACTCTGGAAATCATCACAGTCAGTATACTAATTTGAAAGTTCTGTTTCTCTAATAGTAATGCAGTTCAATACGGTAGCGTCCCCATTTCAAAATCTGTTTACTTTTTCATAAGGTGCCATGAATGTGAAGTAAGCGTGATTCTAATAAGGGGCAAAGGCAGTTTTTAATATCATTGTGGGTTTTGGCATAAGACTTGTTAAAACATCTTAGTGGAGGAAAACAAGATTTAGTGCATTAGGTGCTCATTTCCAGGGGCACATTAATGTCCATGGACATTGATATGCCTATTATTTTCAGTAGACTGAAATCTACATATATATTGCACATAAATAGTAGACTGAAATATAAGATTTTTTCTCCAATTTTAAAGAACAGTTTTTTTGCAGGCACAGTGTTGTTATCTTTCCTTATAACTAAGCAGACATTTTCTTACAAGCCATAGATAAATCTCTTTAAAGGAACTATTTTTTCTGTTTCTTTAACGAAAACATGTAATTCTTCAATTTAGTAATTTTTAAACACTATGGCTTTAGCATTATGAGTGAACAGAAAACTGCTGCAAGTAATTTACATATGTAGAGACTGTTGTAATAAAACAAATTTAGTGAAAGTTTGAAGAGTAGAAGCTTACATGGTGAGAAATATTTTGGAATAAAACAATGTTTTTTTCCTCAAATGCAATAGTATGAATCCCAGAAGACAGCTATAAACGTATTTTTAGAATAGGAGGTACAATGTAATTCCTATTAAAAATGATAGTCTGATAATACAAGGATCCCAGAAGACAGGGCTCTGTAAGAATGAAATACACCAACAGTAAGTAATAAGTGACACAGCTGCTGAAACTTGGAGAACTCTGTTATTCTCTTTCTTTGTGAAATATCTATTAATAAAAAAATTGCATTAAGTACTGTGCATTTGTTGAGCTATGCCAGCAAGATGATTCCTAAGAGTGATATGATGTGAAGTCAAACCACACATCAGGAGTCAACTGGCAGAATAACAAGAGAGGTTTTGTGCCAAGGAGGAACAATCAAGCAGACGTTTATTCTATGAAAACTAACTGGGAAATTCCTTGAGCATAAAGATAAGGGAACTACATAATGTTTTTATTGATTTTTGAAAGACACTTGATAGAGTGTGTCAAAAGGATTATTCTACATCTTGGAGTATTACAGTATCCTACAAAGCTGAAAGCAATTACCTCTGACTTCGACAAGAATATGGAAGGCACAGAGAAAGGTAACAGTTCACTCATTGATTGTTTTCTTCTCAGATATATCCTTTCACTTCATCTAATCAACCATATTTTATGAGTGTACCTGAAAAGATAGCTTAAACAGAATTGTCAGGGCTGATCTCTGCTTTCTAGACTGTATTAACCCAGTAACTTGAGCTTTTAGAACCAGCTCATCAAATCCTTGAAGACAGTTTAAGATTTAGATTTCAGATTAGGAAAAGGCAAGAAAATATTGTCTGAACAAAATGAATAAGCTAGGTAAACAGTAAATTTGAAGCATAAACAGATGAACTGCTTGAAGTAAAAATGAGTACACACAACAATAGTGTAAGAAAACAAGACTCGAATTAATTGACTGAGCAGTAGGGAAAAAATAGGGAACCTGTAAGATACATCCATCTCAAGATCTTTAATGTAATAGAAAAAAGTTCAAGTTGTCATGCTTTAGACAAATGTATATCAATCTAAGAGATAAGGCATCTTAACGAACTAAAAACTAGATATAGAATGCATGTTTTGCGACATTAAAACTTGTAAGGGCACAAAGAAGGCAATGTGCCTGCATTCTAGTTGGGTGATTCAAACTCACTTCTTACATTTAATAGAGACTCAGAAGACCAAAAAAAAGTTTCCTTGGAGAAGGCATGAAAGGCACTCAAGGTCCTTTTTTTGTGAAAGAATTATCTACCAGCAGAGGAATTGCCACAGATTTTACTATTTTACGCAGTATTTCTTCTGCATTTATACAAGCAGTGGGATATTTTGGACATTGAGAGATGTTCTGCCCTAGAAAATCCAGATCTACTGTCTCCTTGGAAAATATTTGAATTATTCAGATTACAGATTGAGCAGGTTGTGCATCATCCTCACTCTTTATAATGACATCTGTGTGTATATTACTGTCATTTTAGCAAGAGTAATGGGATGTGAAGGAGAACAAGTAAAAGGGAGCTGAAATCTGTACATTGATGGTTCTTCTCATTATATCCTTCCTTATAGACTTCTAATTTTATTTTATATTACATAATTATTGAATATAAAACCAGAAACATACAACCACAGAAATAACTCACGGACACAGTCTTCTATGCAGATCTGGGTCCTCTACAGCTGATCTATGGTACCAAGAGGATTTGAACCAAGCAGCAATATATTTGTTCTCTCACTTCTTGGTATTCTAGAAAACAGTGTGAATCAGTCTTGCTGAGAAATATGAAAATTTTATTCTATTGTGATCAGGCGCTCTGCTTGAACTACCACTGCATCTGTATTTTGCCCTAGGAGTCTGCATCTGAAGACTGTAGATACAGGCTGTGAACAATGTTGTGATAAACCTTCTATCTCCTCTTGTGTCCACCAGCCTCACCCATCACTGTTCACAACTCCCCTCCAGGCTCAAATGGCAGAATTCATGTTTAATTAACTATAGGTTCACTAAAACAGAATTTAAAAGTCAGAAAGACATGGGAAGTATTATTATTTTGGAATTTTAACAAACATTTGGCTAAAATAGGTCAGTCCATTGTGACAAATGTGTAAGCTGGATGCAAGAGAAATGGTGCAGTGGAGTGATATAGATATATAACTGATACTGCTGTACTTCTGCTGAAAATCAAACTTTATTTTCCAAATGGCAAATGTGCAAAATTAAAAGCACTAGTCTAGCAATTGAATAAGATTTTAGCTGAAAAAAACTAACCCCTTCTTTAAAACAAAAGCACAAAGACCTTCTGAAATTTGCACGTTAACTTGAGAAATGAAGAGGAGTGACTCCAGGAAAAAAAATCCACAGACAAAAATTGAGAAAGGGTCAGAATTAGGAAGGCTATTGGGACACCAAAGAGAATCAACAAATAAAGGGGAACTGGACTAGCCAGCAACAAAAGCTACACAGTATGTTTTAGGTCTGAAAATTATTGGGGGCAGTGGGGGTTGTGGAGTGGGAGGAATAGAAGAAAAAAAGACAAGACTATAGGTTAAAGATAATTGCTATGTATATCCTAAACAAAATAAAATTACTGCTTCACTATTCAGTAAGAAGAATTTTGTTAGCTGGTTTGAATGAAGATGCAGAAATGGTATCTAATATACTGCAGCAGGAAGCAGATATCAGAGTTTAACCTTTTCAGCAATCATAGAAACATAGAAGAAACACAGAAGATCTCGAGTTGGAAAGGACCCGTAAGGGTCATCAAGTCCAGCTTCCTGCTCCTCACAGGACTATCTAAAACTAAATCATAGGACTAAAAGTGTAATCTAGATGCTCCTTGAATTATGACAGGTTTAGTGTTGTGACCATTTCCCTGGGGAACCTGTTCCAGTGACCAACCACGCCCTCAGTGAAGAACCTTTTCCTAAGATCCAATCTGAAGTTCCCCTGATGTAGCTTCATACCATTTCCTCATGTCCTATCATTAGTCATGACGAGGAGATCAACACCTCTCCCTCCTCTGCCCTCCTTGAGGAAGATGTAGATTGTGATGTCCTCAGCCTTCTCTTCTCCAAGCTGAACAAAACAAGTGACCTCAGCTGCTCCTTGTAAGTCTTGCCCTCAAAGCCTTTCACCATCTTGATTGTCCTCCTCTGGACACACTCTGATATTTCAATGTCTTTATATTGAGGAACCCAAAACTGCACACAGTTGCACACTCGAGGCGAGGCCCCACCAGTGCACTGTAGAGTGGGACAGTCACCGCCCCCAGCTAGCTAGCTGTGCTGTGCTTGATAAACTCCAGGACAAGGTTAGCCCTTTTGGCTGCCAGGGCACACTGGTGACTCATAATCAACTTGCTGTCAACCCAAAAGTGCAGATCTCTTTCCACAGGGCTACTTTCCACACTTTCATCTCCTAATTTGTATGTATAACCAGGATTATGCCAGCATTGAATCTATGACCAAGAAATCTAGGGGGGAAGATTCTAGTTCACCTTGGTCAAAACTGTCACTGGACCATTTGAAAAGGTTAGCAATATTATCTATATAATGGAAACTTCTGTTCCTTTTTTCTACTTTAAAGATCTATGTCCGTGTAAAAATAGCTATCAATATTGCTGTTTCCTATTTCTTGTAAACTAACTCAACTTGTAATTAAATGAAGAAAATTAAGGAAAATTAAAACACTAATAGTTTCCACAATAAAAATTGGTGTGATGGTGATTATACATAAATTAAGCTCCTAGCCCCATAAATGCCTTGCATGATAATAAAGCACCAAAAATGAAATAGTCTGGTCATTAAGTAATTATGCTTTCCATTAGGTAAAAGGAAAAAAACCCTATGCATACACTACCAAAAAAGAACAATTTTACTGTAAATAGTCTCATAGGGAAGTTGTGTATCAAAGAGAACTAATGTGAAAAAATTTCATGGACTTTGAAGATGCTTCATCTTGTTCTTAGCCAAGAATGGATAAAAGCCAGAGAATTATTGGTAACTGCAAAACCTTTCAACACAGGCAGCATCAAATATAATTTTCTCAAAATTAACAAAAATGTTCCTTTCCCTAGGGTTTTGGGTGCAAGCAGTGAAACCTGGACAATTATTTACATTCTGCGTAAGCAAACTCTAATGAATAAGCTTATAACATGGATTCAGATAATAACATTAAACAAGTACAAGAGAAAGTAGCTTATTATTCAAAATTTATTAAAAAAACTGTAATTGGTGCTGTTACAGTAGATTTAGTCTGTGTCCAATTCTGTTAAAGCAGAATTTTGCTTTAAAACAATAATAATTTTGAAGCGCTTGGTAGAAAAAAATGGCTTAAAAAGCATTTAATGAACCATAAAGTTTATTAATGCAAAGGACAAGGGTTTGTTGAAGTTTTTATATAATCATTAGGACACTGTTTCTGAGTACTGAAAGAATATAAGCTCTCTAGCAAGAATCTGTTTTCTGTACTGTGCTTCAAAACACAAAAACTTTAAGCTTCAGATGTTAGATGAATTTCCCAGACGTCTACGGTCTTGCCAACAGTGACAGCTGACAAAAGACATAAATACACGGGCAAGGAAAGAGTCAGAAAAATGATGCAAAAATAGAAAAGGTAGTATCAGGAAGGATAAAGAAAAGATACATTTAGCAATATGGTGAGAAAACTGAACTATATCACTGTTTTACAATTTTAATATTTTAAAAATGTAGACAAAGCAAAAAACCACTAAGATGAAATGAAATAACAGATCTCTATATCCTTAAAAAGATTGGACTACATATTCCAAAATTTCAATGTAAATTTCAGAAGAAGAAAAGACTCCAATATATACCAAAACTTAATTTTGTTTAATTCAGTTTAATTTAAATATTTTCTAAGAAAATCAGTAAGTTATCTCAAATATCTTGCTCAGGATTTATCAAAACTTTCCTTACCATAGTTATTCTAGATTCAAACTATGAGAAACAGTATTTCTCAGCATCAATCTTCTACTTTAAGTATTTTGATTACAGCAAAATTTTAAAATTTAATTTGGATGGTCATATGTAAGTGACGGTGAAAAGGGAAGAGAGAATTTAGGATACAATATCACAGTGCTGTGTGGCTTCACTATGCTTTTACTATCTCATGGTAACCACGTGTTCCCTTTGGACTGTCTTCCATTACCAAGTAATAAAATAGTAGAAGTAACTCTCTGTCCTCTGCAAAGGAGATGTCAAGTTAAATGTCAGCAATCAGTTCACATAGGTGAATGGACTATAGGAGAATCTAAAATGAAACTCCGACAGCACAACAAACCATCAACTCCAGATCAAAATGCCAAATTTTTAGCCAAAATAACAGAATATTCAATTTTTAGCAAAAAAAGAAATAAATTGAAATAGTTACTGGGAAATTTTTACAGAAGCATTTAGGACTTGCACTCTGTAAAACCAAAGTTGCTGGATTTATACCATGCAATGTTTCACCTACAACCTGTGAAAAAAACCCTGGTATCTGTGATTCCTAAGTCAGTAAAAAACGCAAAAGGACATTTATCCAAACATATTTTTGAGTGAATGATAAATATTGTAACATATTTACCTCATTCATTTGAATGAGGTGAAGATATTTTACCTCCTTTATTTGAATCTCATATAAATAGCTTAAAATATATCAACTTTTCCTGTAACTGGGCAACAACATGGCCTGACTGCCCCTGTCCAGTTCCCCCACACTGCCTACGGCCTAGGACTCCATGCCAGTGTACCAGGACCATGAGCCTTTGCCCTAGTGATGTTGCAACAGGGCTCATATCCAGCTTCCCACAGCCCTGCCCAGCACAGCCATTGTCTCCGTAGAGTTGGGCCCACACACAGGGCTACATCACAGCCTGGCCTTGGCCTATTCCCATCCCCAGGGACATGCCTGATGACCAGAGCTGGGGCTGCTCCTCTGCCCCTACCTGCCCTGCTCTCTTGTTGCCATGATCAGACAGGCCCTGGATGCCAGTCCCTACCCTGTCTGCTCTGGGGATCCCTGGCCTCCCAGCCATCAGAGACTTGCCAACCCATACTTCTGGAAAATTGTTTTTAATTTAAGAAAGAAAAAGAACCTAAACAATCAAAAAAAGCCCCTGCCTGCCCAACTAAGCCAAGCATAACAACACTGATATAACTGAGTAAAACCTTTAAAATATGAACAAGTATGAAAAACTATACATTTAGATGTGAGCCATAGCTCTTTCTGGCAAGGATCTACTGTGTTAGTGCTTGGTAATGATACTAACACAATGAGTATCCCATCTTTAATGTAATTCTAGAGAAATACTGCAGTAATAGCTTGGTAAGCAGCAAAAAATAAGGAAATTTTTGAACTAAAAAAGTGATAATTTCCTCCACATAGCTCAGTTGATATTAAATACTTTGGATTCTTCTTTTCAAAAGCACCATGTATATATTCATCCTACTCTAGATTGAAGCTCAGCATACCAAAGTCTCAAATTTATTGAAAACATATTTGCCTCATGTCCCCTGCCTGCAGTAGGAAACGTATAGCAAAGACATGAGTGGTAGTATTTTCACTGATATTTCTATCTATCTGCTTCAGTGTTTGGTTTACAATTAAAAGAACAGTTTACATTACATCCATATAATACTAGGTCTCCGTAAGGTTGGCAGGATACTATCTCAAATTCTCTGGGTAAAGCACTTTATTGATAACAGAAAGTGATCACAGACCACATTTTAAAATGTTTGCGTGTGAGTTTTTGACTCATTACTCACAATCCAGAAGTGTCTTCATTTTAAATGTGAAGATAATCTGAAAATACGCACATTACATCAGTAAGCATCATTAAACAGAACACAAATATTTTTTTCTTTCCTTTTATCCAGGAATCGGAATGTTTAATGGACTAACAAGCAGATTGCTGAAGAAAGGTAAAACAGGCCATGGCAGTGGAATGTTTTACCAGCAGTCAAAATCATCATCAGCAAAGACACTGCCCTCACAGAAAGCTAATTATCTATCTTACACCTTGCAATAAAGACATTATTTTAACATAAACATACATAGAAATACTTAAATAAAAATGGAAGAAAAGGCTAATAAAGCTGTAATCTATTATTGGCTATTTGTGTACAGTGTTTTTTTGGTTTTTTTTATGTAGTATTTCCCTGTAGATGAAAGACACTTCCGCGTTTATTTGAATAGAAGTTAAAACATTTTTAACATGCTTATTTATAATGTCTTGTTATCAGGGGATATGATATGGTCTTAGCAACTTCTTGTTTTTATTTGTTTCAAAATTATGTGAGAAAGTTCTAATAAGAACAGAAATTACAATTACCACAATATAAAACTACAAAAACGAGTAAAAAAAATGTATCATAAGATTTATATAAATAGAGAATTATGTGGATTGTCTAAGAAAATACATGGCTCAATATTGCCTTTAGGCACATATTTCCCAGGAGGCAGAGAGTGAATAGGAATGATTTTGGTACGTAAGTATTTTACCAATGTGGCAAATGGCAGCTTTTAATAAAGAAGTCTCCAAACAGTATAAAAGAGCTTTTGAATATGATAAATGATTTGTTTTTGCAACTGTTACTGTGGTACTCTTTTGTAGAACAAATCTCATAAACTTTGTAAGATGATGCAATATCTTGTTAACACACACCATGTTAAATAATCTTTGATGCTGTATTTGTACAGTATAGTAAGATAAATTAATAATTTAACTCTAAATACAATTTTAGGAAATACCATTAATTAAAACAGTGGAATATGGCTAATACATTCTCAAAACAGTTATATAGAAGACTTGCTGAAAATAGACATTTCAATTCATTTTTGTTATTACTACTAAGACTAGGAGTATTGTAATTATGTTGGACAGTACAAAATCTCAAATACTTCAGTATTTCTAACTGTACTCAGAGTTCTTGATTCAAGGAGTGCTTGAAATTTTAATAGATGTTTTCATCCATATTCCTACAGTATAAAATGTTTCTAATCAAGTTATGATATTAAATATTATTGTATAACCAATGCAATGATCAAGAAGTTATATGAGCTTGCTGTACCCTTTTTTAATTACAACTGTTTGATGTTAACAACAGTCTTTCTAATTCTTATCTATGACTTCAGTTTAAGTGCAGATTTTTAAAATGTGCATTTTTCTATATGTGCAGAATTCTGTTTCATCTTTTAATTATCTATCAGGCAACTTACTTGCATTCTGATCTATGCATTCCTTTGGTGCCCTGGTGCTTAATCCAAAGATGATGTTATTTCAATCATTATAGCCTACTTTGAGTTCAGGAGCTACTATCTGTATAAAGATTTCCCTCTTGCACAAAACAGAGAGACTTAAGGCCTATTCCCTTCATGTGAAACACTGAAGTTTTGGATCCTGTAAAATAAAGATCGTCTAAAACCAATCTTTTTTGCTTCTGATGTTAATTTCTGTTTCTAAAGAGGCAGACTTAAGAAAAAAATACTGTAGAAGATTACTTTTTTTACAAGACACTCTTACTTGAATAAAAATAATATTTTTTTTCTTTTCCTTTTTTTAAATTCTTGACTTTGGCATAATTCTGCAGGAATGGTATTACCTAAGATGATTACAGCAACCTCATTTTTACTGAATATCATAATATCATGGTTGTTTGAATGTTTCCCTGATCCTAAAGGTCGTTAAAAAGTGAAAAATATACTGCAGAGTAGACTTCTGGTAGATATGTTGGGTGAATTAGCCTGGTTACCTGGAAATTGCCATACATAAGAGGTAAATTAACACACACTAGAATTTTAGAAAAGGAAGTAATATTAGATTATCACTGTTAAAGCCTCATGTGCTGAGTTAGGAAACACCTTACAGCCACTAACGAAGAAAGTTATGAGTGATCAAGCTATGGTTGCTTAGAGACTTCTGTTTACATTTAGTTAACAGCATAAGCTAATAAATAAAACACTTGTGGTCTGAAGGTATGCTTTAACCAGTATTGGGATAATGTTAAAAAAACTGACCTCTCTCACTATAGATAATTTCATTTGGGAAGTCATTATATAGTGCTTATTTTACAAACTACACATAGATTTTGTTAAAAATGCAGAAAAAAGTGATAAAGATTTATAATAGAAAAGATATATAAGAAAAGGTATTCCGTTAGTGCTTTAATATTTTATCCCATGTTTAACAACTATCTAAGCAGGACTATGCAGTCCTGAATTAAAAGAAATAACAGCGTGAAGGAAGTAAAATTTTAAATATCTATAATTAAACTTTCTTTGTTCTCCATCTTTGCAACTCATAGTGATTTCAGTGTGATTTATAGACAGGATGCCTGAAAATTGTGGCATGTACATTGAGGTGCTTAAATGTATATTTAGAAGCCTAGTGTTATACTTCCATTTATAATCTTTTTGACCTACCTAGTTTAGCAGGTACTTTAAGAGAGTCATGTCCCTGTGTACAGTCTTGAAGAAGCAGATTATGAAAATTTACATATCTCGCCATTATCTTAAAGCTTGTTTTAAGGACATGTTCCACATAAATATACATGTATGCACAGAATACACTTACATATATATAAAATGTGTATTTATGAAATTGAATAGAAACACGGAGTTATTGCCCTGTCTTAACCCCTTAATCAAGATAGGAAATGCAAGTACATGCCTGAAGATAAGTGCTGTCATTGGTGGGAAACTCCGAAACTGGGGCTACAGAGGACCTAATAAATGCCTGAAAATGTTCCAGAAGAAAGCTTCTAAAAGTATTTCAGGGATATAGTAGCCTGGCTTTGACCTTCAAAGTCTATTAACGATGTATACTTTTAATGACACTTCTAAATCTGTTTTATTTATATACATTCACTAAGGTTATCTACAGTCAGTTTGTATTAATTCCAGGACGATTAAGAAAGTGGTAGAACATAATATACATCTACATTAACAGAAATATAATTCTTGATCTTACAATAAAGCAATTAATAATTCTCTTGAGCAAGTTAATTTTATGATCTTTCAGCCTAAAATTGAACTATATATGTAAGGATACATGACGGACCAGAATTTTAAGTTAAGAAGAAATGAAAAGAAGTTAGAGCAGAGACAGAATGGACACTTTAAGGTAATGAAGCCATTAGTTCAAATTTTTTAATTCCCATTTCCATGAACTACCTATCCAGAGAGACACAATAAATAAGAACAGTTGGCTTTGTAGCACATTTGCCTGTAGTTAGGCATAGGAAATATACCTAAGTGTAACAATGAAGGAAAAATATGTTTGCTACAGACCTCTAGATTTGTATTTGTCTCTGTGGAAAGCCTACCAAAAATTTTGTGGATCATTCTGGGTACTGCAGAAGTATATGGCTATGTCAAAATTTTGAAAGTTATTCCATTTAAATTTACTTTGATTCTGTCATTGTTACACCAGACAGTAAGGAAAAATAGTAGCAGAAATCAGGTTACTAAACACCTTCTCACAGTTTTTAAAATCAAATGAATCACATCTTGATTCAGCAATATGAGACGTTTTAACTTTTGGAGTAGTTGAAAAAAATTTTACTCATCAGTATCTCTGGTGGAATATGTCAGTCATACAGCTTTTTGTAAATTTAGCAGCACAAATGTGACAAGAAAGAAATTGTGCTTTATAATGGCATGAATCCATAGTGAAAAGTACCATGATCTGTGCCATAGCACAATATTAAAAATATTTCTCCCCTTTTCTATGCATGTTTTCTTTTACAGGGTGAAAATTATATATTCAGACCAAATAATGAAGTGTATATATGCTATATTGATACCTATACCTTTCATTTAATGAGTATCTTTTTTACTAAATAAGTATACTTGCATGACATAAAATATTGTCTTATTTCACTGTTATTTGTCAACTTCAAGTTCACCAAAATGAAGAGAAACAGCACGAGGAACAGCTGAAATCCCCCTTTTGAGAAAGGGGGAAAACATCATAAGAATATCAAACTTGAAGATGAAACAGAGGAAAGAAAACAAGCCCACCTCAGCTCCAATCACTCTGGTCAAGGAGCTGTCAAATCTGGTCACCCTGACCTCCACAAAGTACATTACGAAGGACCACAGCCATTAACACTAAAACTGTAGATTAACCATGATCTTATATGCTTACATTTAATTTATAATTTTTAATTTTCTTTTTAAAGACTAACAGTTTTGTATTTGCAGTGAGTACATAATGACAGTGATTGTGATTAAAATACGTAAAAAATGAAACATTATCATGAAGTGTGTTGTTAATGAATGAAATCAGTAAAGCTTTGCTTTAAAGCAGTCTGGCCTGTGATATCAGTCTTTAACACTAAACACTCACATCAGAGTGATCTCTGAACACATGATACAGATACAGTTACAAAATTGACCACAACATATTTAATTGTGTCACTCAAGTTGCTGAAAGAGATCATTAAAAATTTGATCCATAAACCTAAATATTGATTCAAGGCAAAAAGACAAATTTCCCTTGAAGAGACAGTATTGTTACATAGTATTCTCATTAATATTTAGAAGGCTGTTCCATCAAATGTAAAAATCTCACACTTAGTATACAGTCAGCTTTACTGCAGTGTTTTCCAAAAAAAGGAATCAAAACATTCCCCAGGTTGATAAAAAATGTAAGTTCCTCATACACATGCAAGGACACTAGTCAGATATAATTTCCTCTAAATGGCTATTAAATAAATAACATAAATTGAAAAGGTAGCAATATTCACTTTCATCAAGTTTACAGAGGACACCAAATTACACAGAACAGTTGATACTTTCTGTGTTACAGCTGCCATCCAGAGGGACCTGGACAGGCTGGAGGAATTGGCTGCCAGGAACCGCATGAAATTCAGCAAGGACAAATGCCAAATTTTGCTCCTGGGAAGAAAGACTCCCCAGGAACGACAAGGGCTGGGACCACACTGGCTGGGGAGCAGCTCTGCTGAGAACGATCAGAGAGTGTGCTGAGCGGTAGCAAGCTGGATGTAAGTCAGCAGAGTGCCCTGGCAGCAAAGAGGGCCAAGAGCAGCCAAGCCTGTACTAACATGGACAGGAGGTGTAGAGGATTGATTATATCCCTCCCCTCATCACTTATTAGGCTGTCAGTTTTGGCACCTCCACAGAGGAAAGATAATTGTTAACTGGAACTTCTACAGCAGGGAGCGACCAAGCTGGTGGGGAGCTGGAGCTTATTCAACTTGAGGAGGTAAATTTGAGGGAACCTAACAGCAGCCCACCTTGCTGAAGAAAAGATGGAATCATCGCAGTGGTGCATGGGAGGAGGATGAAAGACATGACCAGAAGTTTAAACAAGGGACATGTCATCAGTATACAGGCATCAGTATCAGGCACTAGAACAGGTTGTTTTAGAAAGGCAGTGCAGTCTCCATCCTTAGGAATTTTTGAGACCTTATTGAACCAAACCCTGAGTAACCTGATCTGATCTCACAGCTGACTCTGCTTTGAGCAGGAGGTAAGAAGAGAGTCCTCCTGAGGTCCCTTCTATGCTAAATTATCCTGGAATCCATGTTTCTGTGAATGACATCAGACGACTACAAAAAGGCTGAAGATTCATTCCATATTTAAAAAAAGGTAAAAACAAAATCAGGAAAAACTGAAACCCAAATGACTTATGGGATTTTAATGAAATTTATTCTAATTCTGTTAGAAGTGAGATTAGATCAATGTTAATTATTGCAGGAATAATGAGATCTCGTATCCCCTTTATGAAAAAAGGCATTATGTATTTATGAAAGGAACAGTTCTTTCTATTGAATATATATTTCTGTTTAATAAAAGATGTAAACCAGTCCCCTATTAATTTTAAGTCCTTTATTTTGTAAACTTCTGGAGTGGCCCTTAGTGGCTTATGACAACAGCAACTGAAACATGAGTTTTCAACTATTTTGTTGACATGTTTAAAAGGACATGCTGTGAGATGTTGTCTTTTATTTTTCTAAAGTCTTTTTGTTTTGTATAATGAGAAGCAAAAGTGAGACATCTTACTCGTTATTGTACATTTCCCACCAAAACTCTTGGAAGAAATTGCAGTTACAATATGTGTGTATGTGCAAATATATGTTTATATTATATACATATATATGTATCTATATAAATGCATACTTATTCCACCAAAAAAAAGCACAGCAGTCAGGAGATAAGACTGGTTTTTATAATATTTTGCATGATCCTGTCTCGTTCAGAAACCTTTTGCTATTAGCAAATTATATGTGTGTACATACAAAGACACACATGTACACATAAACAGTTTTGCTACCTTCATTTATTCAATATAATTATTGAAAATAGTAGCACCACGTTAATATAAATTAATGCCAGTAGTATTTCGCCCTATGTTCCATGCCCTGTATTTAACAGTAACAATATGAACATGTTTTAGATACCCATCTCAAAAAGGAAATTTCTTTCATAAACTCATGTGCCCATTATGCAATAATTATACAAAAATTATGAATATTTGATAAAATTCTAATAGGATTAGTCTTCTTTAGTCTTTATTCATCAGTCTAATTGACCACATGGTTATGAGTTTGAATGAATCATAATGGACTTACAGAAGAACCTATAGCTAAATATATTAATATCTGTTTTGATAAAATTCAATCATTTTGGCACCCAGATTAAAGTTTAGTAAAAAAGCATGGGTTTATGTTTTTTTTATTATTTTTATGAATCCTCTATTTATATTAATTATATAGCAAATTCTGTGTAGTTACTAAGAATCATTACAGTTGAACTGCAGTATTTCTTTAATTTGTTCATTAAATGTGTTTTAGTGTACTTCATATAACATGTAAGTATTTACTAAGCTTCCTTTATCAAAATATTTTTTAAAACTCACAAGAGCAGCCTAAGTGTTTCTCAAAGGGATTTGAAGAGCTAGAATAATGTTTTTGCTATGAATGTCAAGTAAGAAAGAGAAATGTAAAAAATACTTAAGATGTTGTACAACATGCAACTTAAAAGAATTTTTTTAAATGGCTGCCTCTTCAAAATGTTGATAAATAAATTAAGCACAAAGTTATGTTGCAGTTATTGTTCTGTAAGCATGCCACAAAAATTACAAGAAAAGTTGTCACAAATCTGTGCATTATTTTGAAAACTCAGTATTTACAAATTTGTTAATTACATTTTTGCTTGATCATTTCAGTTAAACAGCAGAAATCATCATAGGTGTAACAAGCAACTTTCCACTCACTGAATCGTTGCAATACATGAACTGTCCACTACTAACTTCTTTTAATTCTGATAGCTGCTGAGTCTCTGGTTACTCTGAAGTTTTAGCTTGAGATACTGCTCATAATAAAGGAAAAATCCCAGATAGACACATATAGCCACATGAATGTAGTATATCCACATGTGTATTTAATATGAACTAACATTCAATCTTCTTATGCTTCTCTGACAATCTGATGTTACTGATATTAATGAAATGGAAGGATCAATAGGCTAATTTATAATGGATAAAATTTCCAAGTCATTCTGACAGTGAGCTGGAAAAGTATAAGACAAATACATTGTTTTCTTTTTTTAAATTAGCTTTAAACTAAATCTTTAGAGAATTTTTTTAGCAATGTTCTAAATATTTGCATTGGCAATAAGAAATTCAATTGGTATCTGCACTGAATCTTTAAAAAATGTGTATGAATAGATTTCAGGGAACTTTACCTAGCATAATTCATGCATTCAGAAATGTGTAGGTTTGCAGTGGCTGTGAATGTCATAGGGATGACAGCTGTCAATGAACTTCCAAATCATAGAGTTGCAAAATAAACCATAATCAGGTTTGAAAGCCCAGAGCAAGTGGTGAGGAAATAGAATATTGTTAATCCCTGTCACGGCATAGTTTCCTTCAAAAAGCTTGTCAGATTTGCTGTTAGCTCAATTGGGCTGAAATTCAGGTCAATTCAACTAATTAAAAATGTTCCTAACCCCTGTTTTCAAAATTTATGAATATAAATAATTTCGGTCTCTGAAATATATGGCAAAATATAACTAGCCAGGCAGCTGTCACCATGGCAAGCTATTATTATTTTAGAGTTCTGGCCAACAAAACTCTTGGAATACAGCAAAGGTAGTTGAGCTTGGTGTCTTTCTAAAAATATATTCCAGGAGACACTTTCTGAAAGATAAATAGTTCTATAGATTTCATAAGATCTGAGAACTTTTAGCTAAAAGAAGACATATGAATCTATAAAAAACACAGCCACTTAATTAAAAGAATTATTTTGTTGCTTACCAGAACACAAAGAGATATGCTTGCTTGTGGTAATATTCTCTAAAAGAACTCAAAAGGTGAGGTGAGCATCCTAATATCAATGTGAGAAGATCCATGTCACCTTTGAAGCAAATACTATAAGAATACCTATGCTATAATTATGATGTCTTTGAACAAGATCATGTAATAATGTCTACAAAAGCTCTAGAAATTGTCCCTACGTCTGCTCATACACAAACCATTCCTTTAATCATAGAATGAATCTTTCTATGTTAGTCAGATGTTATAAAACCAGTATATTGGTGAACTGAGAAAGTATCTACATAATCGATATTAAAAACATAAGAAAGATAAAAGAAACAATGCACTGCTATTTTGCACTCTCCTTACTTTGAGACCTTAGAATTGCAGCAACCATTGTTCTTTCTAAAACTTTTTATTCACTCCTTCAGGCTGAATACCATAAAATATTTCAAAGGAGATACTGAAGGCTGTTTTCTTTAACAAATGTAGTAATGTTTTTTAAAGGAAGATTATTCTAGAATAATTCAAATATATGGAACATTCTTCAAGGAGCAGCCAAACCATCTTATTTTTTTGTCAATATTTCAATTTTAAAAAGAAAAGTTTAGATAATTATATCTCACTCTGGTTACATCTAAAGAATGTCTTTTCCTTTGCACAGAGACTTTTCCTGTGTAGAACCTTGCACTTGGCCATGATGAACCTCATGTGGTTTGCACAAGCCCAACTCTCAAGCCTATCAATGTCCTTCTGGATGGCATCCCTTCCCTCCGACATATCCATCCACCGCACAGTTTGGTGTCATATGCAAACTTTCTGAGAGTGCACTTAATCCCACTGTCCATGTCATCAACAAAGATGTTAAACAGCGCCAGTCCCAATACTAAACTTTGAAGAATGCCACTCAACACACTGGTCTCCACCTGGACATCAAGCTGTTGACTGCAGCCCTTTGAGTGCAGGCATCCAGCCAATTCCTTATCCACTCAGTGGTCCATCCATCAAATCCATATCCCCACTTTAGAGACAAGGATGTTGTGTGGGACAGTATCAAATGCATTGCACAAGTCCAGGTAGATGACATATGTTATTCTTCCCTTATCCACCAATGCTGTAACCCCATCACAGAAAGGACACCAAATTTGTCAGGCACCATTTATCCTTGGTGAAGCCACACTGGCTGTCACCAATCACCTCCTTATTTTCCATGGGCCTTACTGCGGTTTCCACCAAAAAAAGAGAAAAGATTTATACTGTTGCTTGTTTCACTGATAAGTAGATAGAATAAAGTCAAAACCGATGTCATGCAGATTCAAAAGAAAATACATTTCTTACGTAATGTTTGATTTCTGGTACTTTTCATGGAGAAGGTAACCTTTACTGAAAAATAAATGTTTGCTGAAATGCCTGAAATTTAAGTTTGGGGTTTTTTTCTTATTTTTTGCCATATTTGAATACTTAACATGCAGAGCTAGATAGGCTCAAACACATCATTTAACCTCTGTTAGTGAGGTACACACAGCTTTTCACAAAAAATGCAGTTGTTTAGTACATGCTTTTAGAGAATCACCCTTCGTTTTAGGAAGTCAGTAGAAATTTCATACTGTGAGAAGTAAATGTTCTGAAAACCTGAATAACTATACAAAATAAAATACCAGAACATCAGGCCTCTCTAGAGCAAAGCAGAGTGTACCACCAAATGCATTTTGTATCTGCATCATGACACTTCTGTTTCCATATATCATTATTTTTCATAGCAGTATAACTTATTATAGGGTTTTTGGAATATGAACACATTGTCAATATGATGTACTACTTTTAAGAACTACATTTAGGGCCTTTATGTTCTTCCTTTCTGTCTTCCTCATTTCCATTCTCAGTCAACAGCACCACAGTTATTAAATTGGCTTTGGAATTCCAAAGAAGATTAATTCATAATGAAGAGTCTCTCATGTTTTCTATCTTAATACAATGATTTTCAAAATACCTACATATAAAAAGGATATCTCTTCAGCATTAACTGTATTGGCGCCATGTTTTAATGACAATTTTAACTTAAGAATTTCATCTTTTAGCAAGAAGATTTTTTTTAAAATAGCCTCTTAAAGATACACTTCTGATTCAATAAACTCCACTTATATATTGTATGACCGAATACCAGTAATCCTCTTCTGAGTCTGTTCATGTAATAAGTGTTTTGATCACGAATGTGGCTAATTGGTCTATCCTGTACAAGTGACAGAGGGTGTAGCTTCCCTCAAATTCTCATATTTTCTGACTCTTCTTTATCATCCCTTTCTGGAAATTTAGAAATTTCCTCCATTAAAAGCAAAATCATACTTGTCTTGAGCAATTTAACACCATTTGGCAAAGGTTTCAGGATCAGATGATAGCTTTCCTTTTCATTGAAATGAAAATACATCTTATTCCAAAATTTATTAAAGAATTTCTGTTTAGAAGAGAAAACTGAAATCCCAGAAGAGCACATAGATAATGATCGAAGAATTAATCTCCATAACTAATGTTTTCTAATTCTGACCAGGACTCTGAACCACACGAAGGATGATTACAACAAGCACTTGACTTGTTGGGGTTGCCCAAGATTTTATACCTGGTATGAATTACTGACTACTAATTAAAAAAGAATATCTGAGAAAAAGAGAATTGTCAGATGGACACAGACACATCTGGAATGCAGTAGATGTTGTCTATCTTTCAGTCTGACTTCGTGGACTCTTGGATCATTATCATTCTTATTTTATTGCCTTCCTACAAAAGAAAATGCAAAAGACTTAATTCAAACTTAGAAATACCTGTATTACACAATTAACCAATCAGTAAAATAAAACATCTAAAAGCATAAGAATTAAATTAAAAAAAAAAAAAAGAAATCTTTCATTCTAAATAATTCATGTTAGTTTTTTGTCTGTCCACAGTCCCAGGCTGTTCAAGGAAGTATCATTGTACTCCCATGACAGTCATTGAGATAAAGTAAGAATAATGTTCTTATTTAATTCTTCAGTTCAGTTACCCAAATTCTGAGTCTGTTTCCAATGCAGTATCATTGAAGAAATTCCTAAGAGAACACTAATGTAAACAAAATTGTTACCATAGCTCAGAAACAAAAAAAGAAGGTTATGCCATTTAAAGGTGAAGATAGCTTATTCCTTTTGTTGCCACATTCTTTGGGGTTGACAGCACTGAACAGAACTTCTTGGGGAAATTCAATATACAGCAGCATACAAGTGAGGATAGAGCCATTAGTATGGACAACATGCTTTAGTTGTTATGTGAGTTGCACTGGTTCTGCAGAAACATCTCTCATTATCTAACAGTACTATCTGGGTAGCGGCTTTTCCTCAGTAAACTTACAACAGAATGTGAGGAAATTGGGTTCATAATATTTAAAATAAATATGTACATAATCACAAGTCAATCTCCTGGATAATTCTGAATTAGCTTTAACCTTTAATATGCACTTGTGAAAAAACTAACATAAAATTAACATCTAACTTATTCCAAAAACATTAATTTCATTATCATCTAATTAGCCCAAAAAACCATATTGTCTACATTATATTTTATACAGTAGATAATGTGGCTGAATTACACATCAAGAGTTTCTAGACTTTAAGGAAAAAAACAACTTTCATTTTTTTGGGATAGAAATAAAAATTGGACTAAGATTAAAATCAGAAAAGAATGTAATGAAATATTATACTTTTTAGCAAGCTGCCTCAGTAGCAGTTTAGAAATCAACCTAACAGATATTTGTTTATTTACACGAACTGGAGCCAAAGAAGATGCTGGGAGGACTGTTCTACAACAGAGTCAGTAACTCCCTAACGAGAGCAGGAATCTGAGAACTGAATCAGGAATAGTCAGGGTTTGAATTTCTGGATACATACTAATATTGCAAGGAGAAATTGGTCTATATTTTGCTTTAGTCAAGTATTCTATTCCACAACTGAGAAGAGCAGTTTTCTTGAGCCTGTCACAAAAAGACTTGTTTTTCAGAAACTTGTATTTTTTCAAATAGCTTTTCTACAAACTTAAATCCTCAGCTTTAACCGGCCACATGACATTATTTTTAGTGCAAAACTAGGACCTGAGATTTGCTGAGCGCCTAAGAAAGTCCTAAAACTCACCACAGATGGCATAAGCCTCACATTTTCTTTAATAATGCCAGACCAATCATTCAGGCATAACAGCAACTATTCTCACTGCTGAGCTCTTTCTCTCAGTTTTGCTTAATAGATGCTGAAGAAAAGTAGGAATGGGTCCATGGGATCATCTATCCTCAAGATAGTTTTGCTGAGTATTGAATGGGATGAGACTGATGGACAGGCTCATTAATTCCTTACAGAAATTATTTAAGACCTGACCAGACTTCTGCCTGGAAATTCGCAGGATAAGCTAAAGTCTGTTCTCCACAAGTCAGTGAGCCTTATGTAATGCTACAGATCCTGCTGTAGATAGATTGTTGCTTCAAGTGATGCTGGATATATCTGGCAAATGAATGCCTTTGTCCCAGACAAGAGGTAGTCAGCAACCACTAGCACCTTTCTCTGAACTGAACTGATCCTAATTTGAGGTCTGGCACAGAATCATCCTGTCTGAATTTATTAGTTGTGCCTTCTTGTCAAGATCATGGGCTTAAACACTTACAGAGGGAGATGAAACCCTGCTTCTACTGCCAGAAATCACAAGCTTCTAGCTTGCATACACCTAGTAGTTCATATTCTCTGCTATTCCTGTTCAATAGTGGTCATAGCAAATTTAATATGCCTGTGGTCTTAGACTCTTGCCACTGCAGAGTCTTTGTGAATGTCCTTTTGTTTTCTTGTTTATCATTCCTGATGCAAATAAGCCTGTTCCCTTTCCTATGGTTCTCCTGCACCTCACACTGCACCATATCTACCAGATTATACCTTCCTCAGGGTGAGGTACCCTCACAATATCCAACTTCAACAAGGAGTACCAAGCTCTGTGTGCAGCCAAAGACCTAGACGGTGGGATCCATCCTCAGGATTTACATCTGGACAGAATGCTACAATACTAGAAGAGGTGATTGCAACTGCTGAGGTGGAAGAGTTCAATCTGCGGTGTGTTATTGTGATTTGTGGTTAATATTTTCTTACAAACAGCTCTTCTGGGCTTCCAATATGCTGTTGAAAAACTAACATGTGCTTTGCTCATGTTTTACAGCCTATTCAGAAAGCTTCCCATACTCAGGTGCCAGACGGATTAGGAAGTCAAATACAAGTCTGGTCCCCACCTTCAAATAAGTCAGGACTCAGCAGGGAACTTCTCACACAATCTGTGAGATTCTGGTCACTTAACCGGTGAACACTGGGTCTGCTGTACACTGCTTCCTTCCATGCCATAGGATGAAAAAAGCTTTTTTTTTTTTTTTCCATTCTCAAAACACTCATAAACATATCCCTTTAGCTTTCTTTTGCATACTTTGTGCAGGAAAAATTGTACATTCAATCTTTCCTTCTGCTCTGAATAAATGCAGTATCTAAATTCTCTTGGTGTGTGTAAATACTAAACATAAAATGTAAAATGACATGTATAATTAGTCGTATTCAAGAAATAATACTGCATGCTTTTGTTGGCTGTGGAAATAATAGGCTGTTAACTTGAGCAGAGTAAAAACTGTTGAAAATTAAATGGACAATTGCTGTTACAAAATACCAAGGGTAATATATTCTGGATACAGCTGCTCAAATTCTTGGAGAACAAAAAATATTTGAAGCATATTTTGAAGATTTGAACCATGACATTAAAAGCTGAAATCCCTGCTCCACTGCAGCTACAAAAATGAGCTACCTCACACAAAGGGATTAGTTTTCATCCCAGCAGATTCTACAACAAAAATAGACCCAAAGAGCTGTTTCCTGGAGCAGTGTCTCTCTAGTACATCTAGGAACATAGCTCCATGCTTTGCTATGAAAATAATATTAATAAAACAATAAAGAAAAATACAAATCATTACATATTCAACAGCTAAATGTAAATAAGATTTAAATGGCTCATACTTTATCCAAATATCAGCTGACATTCCCTCAGTAGCCTGAATTATTTTCTAGATTCAGATTAAATTATTTAAAGTTTATCATATTTTTTTGCTTTGTGTGGTTCCTAGAAGCATTAGTTATATTCACTATTCATACTAAAAGCTCATTTCTGAAAACAATTTTTTCAAATTTAAGAATGAGCAACTGTAGAGAAAATAAGTATTAAATAACATGCTAATTCATCAATTGTCACATTTTGTTTGCATGCTAGCTTTACAATGTGTTAATAATGTAAGTACAAGTGACAGTAACTATAAAGTACATTAGAATAGTGCTAGGAATACACACTAATCTGTAAATTCAGTGTTACTCGTGAGACCTAGGATGGCAGACATTTTTCCATGAATTCCCCAGAAAATAGATTCTAGATTAAAACCATGCTTTTTTTCTTGAGGAATATATTTTGTCATTTAGAGCACCTGGATGTTATCTGAAAAGACCACCAAACTTACTGATTAACAGTATGGTAGCTAGCTCACTTTCTTCTGAAGTTTCTGTAACTGTGATACTGTCCTGGTTTAAGATAGAACAGGACTAATTCTGTTTAGTGATTTTACTTTTCAGCCAAGTGTCTTCTAAGTAACTGCACTTTCTGAAGTTAATCGCATATTTTTGCAGACAACGTTTGCTTCTAGAAGTGATAAGAGCTTGTTGTTTATAGCTATTACTAAGGATTGGTATGCTGAAAGGCTCTTGCTTATCCTATAGTTACCAATGTCACTGCCAAAGTGTCATAAAGTGAAAGGTCTTACCTGCAGGGAGGAGCAGAAAGGACAGGTGACCCTAAACTGATCAAAAGGTATTCCCTTCCATATACGTCATATTCAGTATAAAGCTGAGGGATCATGAAGGTTAAGCTCTCTTCTTCAATGACTGGTGTCCAAGGAAGACTCTGTCCATTCTGCTTTCAATCCCACTCTGCTCATTCCTGAATCCAGTTTCAGAATTCAGCTCCTGAATCCAGTTCCCATCTTTCACTGAGTCCACTTTCCCAATGCCTGCCCACAGCATCAGTGGTGATGGTGATATAAGTGTCATCAGGCGGGCTGAGTTCAACAGTGGGTTTGTGTATACTTCATTTTAGTATATATTTCATGTTATTATTATTATTATTATTTTCACTAAAGCTGTTTTAGTTTTCTTTTCCAACCCAAAAGTCTCCCTAATTTCCTTTCTCTTCCCTTTGGGAAGAGAAGCCTGGAAACTGAATACATCCTGGAAACAGATTCAAAGAAAAGACTGAAAAAAAAAATCTTTGTATTACTAATTCTGTTACAAATTTAAATACGTGAAATTATTTCAATATTGTTTCTATCTTCTGAATATATATCTTATTAAAATTATAAGATAATTAGGGAAGTCACAATTATGGAAGTATATACTTAAGAAATGCACATAAGGAAAAAGAACAAAATGACTGTTAGGGTATGAGCATGTTTTAGAATAGAGTATGCATAAGAAAGAGGATTTGTCTGCCAAGGATTACAAGTTATATTGTTAATTTCTCTGCGGCTTTTGGGTTTGGGGGGTTTTGATTTTTTAATGTTACAAATCTTTTACTTCTGATTCAATAATAATTATCATTACTTAATTTTTTACCTTATTAACTCAAGTTTTATGTCTCCTACATAAATCTAGTGAGGACTGGGAACTCATTACATTTGAATGTAAAAAACAAACAAACAAACAAACAAAACACATGAAACTTTACAGTGAAAATGGCTCTAAGAGTTGTAAGATGTCAAGTTTTATTTGGAACTGTTTCTTAACGTTTTTCTTTACTCAAAAACTAATAAACTACTTTAAGAAAACAAAGACTTGAAGTCTCTGATGCGTGTTTTATTGTAAGAGAATCAGGTCTCAGAATTCCCAATTTATTCAACACACTAAACAAACAGATAGGAAAATTGAAAAGCAAAATAAACAAGAACTCTGTCAGAGATTAACTTTAAATTTCAGTCAAACTTTAAACTCAATCAAGTTTTAGGTAAGTTCATCACACCGGCTTTTGGAGAGAATTGCTCTATTTATATGTAAAGAGGTGCAAACATATTTTTTGTGTATGTGAAACATCACAGGCTGTCACTAAGATTCTTAATAAGTAATATAGATGACCACGGCCTCTTTTCTTCTAGTGAAATAGAACATTTCTTGAATGTGCTCAAATGATAGCCTTCAAGTTGCTGAATATGTATTATACCGAAATTTTATATGTACACATGCTCAGTTAGCATGAAACATTAAAGCATGTCTGTACTGGTTTTATCATTCAAGGACAATAGACAATATTTCATTGCCTAAGTAAAACAGATTTAATTGCTATACAAGATTTCAAGGAGCTGAACTTCATTTTAATCACAAACAAGCTGCAAGGCAATTTTCAATTACAGCAAGCTTTTTATTTTTATCCAGCTGTGTATCCCTACTGGCTCCTGAAATTACATGTAAATTGTCCCAGATTTTGAAGTGCTACACCTACTGAGGTTTTTCTTTTGTCAGCTGATGAAGTATCTGTGATTAGAAACTCAATAAATCAGCATTTTTAAGATTCATTACCCCACCCTGTATATTTTTGGACTGGGTGATTGCATATGAGGAAGGTTTTTTTGTCCCAAGGGACATTATTCTTCCTAATTAGTCTGTTGGTAGTGCAAACTACTCACCTATCCTGCAACAACTTCAAAAGGTAACGTAAAAACTAAGCTTTAGAGAAGATTCTATGGGGTATTGAGGAATCAGGTCAATAACACTTGTTTTAAAAAAAGTTCCATATAAATTCACGCTAGAACGGTTTGCATGATGATACTGCCTATAAACTTCTACCATTATTCTATTAATTGTTCATACCTTAGATTTAGGGATACACACCTGTCATTTAACTCAATGATTTATATTTATCACACGTATTTTAGTGAGAAGAGTCTTTATTTGAACTCACAAGGTTGCCTCTTTTCCTACTACCATTATGTGGGATGCTAACAGAAAAACAGATCCTTTTTTATTCACAATTAACCTATGTGTATATTCAAACACAAATGAAATATTTTTCTGTTCAGAGAAGTACTAAATATATTGTGGTAGAATAAGAGTTCTGTGTAGTGATGTATTAATCAGTGCTAAAATGGGCTTGTAGATCGCATCTGTTCAGTGGGAGTTCAGCACCTTTGACAGGTACAGCATAGCAGACTTTAACACTGACAATCTGTATCTTTGCTAGCAATAAATGAAAGCATTGCTCTCAGTAATCAGTAAATTAGGAAAAATTAAACTGGAGGCTTAAATTCCTCTTCAGTTCCATATATGAAGTCTCTCTGCACTCAGGTACAACTGAGAAAAGGATTTGTGGTTACAAGAGATGCTCTTTCCCAGGTAGACAAACAGTGAATAACTCAAATGTGTCCTCTCACCAGATACCAGACTGACTCAGTCATATGTTGTTGCCTCTGAGCTGACTGTGAGATTGCTACAAAGCACTTTTTGTTTTGCAGTAGGATAAATATATAGATAGTAAGTGGATTTATTAATTTCTTGATACCATTACATTCAGAAGTGCATTTCCACAGCTACGAGATGTTGCTAAGATTAGTTATCAATTTAAGCTTCAATTAAATTTGTAATTAAATGCATAACATTGGGATTTTTACTATTAATATTCAGTTATGATGAAGTAAAGATACAAATCTGACTGTTATACTTTATAGTTGCAAGCCACATTTGTTGGTAGTAATTTGAGGACTTTAAACTTCTACAAAACCAGGTACATGTTTCTTCTTTTGTAATATGCTCTTTCTATAAATTTTCAATAGAGTGTCACAATCAGTTACATTAGTCATCTTAATTCATCTGTTAATTGTATTCACCTAGGTAAGGATTTTCCAGGAGTGTGAGAAAAATTTATATTTTTAAAGAGCTTACTAGCAGATGCTTTTTTAAAACAAGAGAAAAAAACCTACTCTCTCAGAAGCAATATTTACCCTCGATTAACAAACACATCATCATGACAGCAATTTTCTGGTTTCTTTTGGGAAAGCTGTGTTATGGACTCACGTCTTGATTAGATGTAAATCAGATATATGCCAATATTCAAATTCATATTTCTATCAGCTCATGGTGTTGTAACAAGTCAAAGGTAACATAACTGAAAAAATCATCTGCTAAAGTGTACTAAAATAAAACCTTAAAAGTAAAGCTTGACTTAATTTTCTATAACACTTTCAAACCATTTTGCCGCGCAATTTTTATCATCGTAATATCTTCCCCTGTCATTAACCATCCGCTACTGCATTGAAAATGCAAGGTTGTTTGTTTTTTTTAAAATCCCTCCAACTCTAATTTATGTGATTCCAAATATATTTTACTACAACAAAGAAGAAATCTTGACTATTTTGAAACAAGTAAACTACAATGAAATTGTAGACTAAGAAACAAGAACGTAAGATTAATTTATTCACTTTCTGCTTGCAAAATAGCTTTTTCTCCCTCTCTCTTTTTTTCTTTTCTTTTGACTGTATCGAGGCAAGGTTGCTGCTTAAAGAACACTGCAAATGATAGTCACAAATGCTTTTTTAAGAAAGATGCTCTTAAATGTTATATTTAAATCTAACATAATCATAACTGAATTCCATTTTCCTTTCTGAAGTTAGCTACACGTGATCTGCAGATCTAGCATTCTTCAGATGCATTACTTTGCATTTTGTTTATTGAGTCTGTTCCCATCAAACATTCCCTATGTATCCCTCTGCATAATGATACATCTTATCACTAATGTCTGTGCCCAGTCTGCCCAATATACTCCTTTAATCCTTTGTTTCTCACTAATGTTTATTTAACAAGTATCTTGTTTCATCTCAAAAATGCTTGTAGGAAACTCCTAAACTACTACTTGCATCACTGTATGTAGAGGAATTTCTCGTAGAGCGTGGGCATGTGAGCAATCCGGCCTTTGCAGCTGAGGCCTGAGTTTGAAGGACGTCGGCCAAGGCCACAGAAGAAGAAGAAGATTAATCATAAAAAACTCCCGGATACTGACTGAAGATAGCCCATAGGCTATCTGACTGACTCAGCCCATAGGCTGAGCTATGTTGCAATTGTAAGGGCATGAAAAATATATGCTACCAATTAGAAATTGTTGTTAGGTATGTGATTTGCACAATGTAACCAATAGCGGAATAGCTTACTGAGTTATATGCCAAAGAGAATCTGAAAGAGTGATGTTTTGCTAAATAAACGGCTTTCACTTGATCACATTCATCATGATGTGATTGACCTGAGCTCCTGCAACTGTGTAAGTAGTCACGAACCAAACACAGACCAACCTTTCTCTTCATGATAAACAGCAACTGATGTACAAACCTACATTTATTATTAATGAACATGTAATTTGAATGACATAACTTGTTTTATTTTTCACCATTTCTGAAATCCTGTTATAATACTTATTTTGACTCTGACATTATTGGCATTAGCAGTTAGCATGAACTGGAGCAGAAAGACAAATGGAGGATTAGATGACAAAAATCTGCTAGTTTTCTAATGGAAACAGTACGAATGTTTGCAGACACCAGGTCTGCTGAATGCTTTTCATAAAATGATAACAATACCATACACAGGGTAAGCAGAAGAACTAAGAATAATGCTAAGATTGTGAATTATTGGCTGATATTTTTCAGGGATATAAGTCATAGATGAAAATTATTATGAGATTTTTTCTACTTTACCAATAGCTTCAGACATAATTTTTCTTAAGGCAGCTCAGTTATTTGATCAAAATACTAACAAGTGGTAAAATTATGCTAAATAACATTAAACTTTTAAGAAGCAAATGAGAAAAATAATCTGTGAATATATAGTTCGTTGTTGACTTCACTAAACTGATATTGACAGTGTGATTATACACATCTCCTTAGGTATGAACACACTTTTTTTTCTTATCTGTATAGAAAACACTTCTGAAATTCTGTATTTCTGTATCTAATTTTTTCAATTAAAAAATTAACAAACACAAGTGTAATCAGACTCGTGATTAAAATGATAGAGAACTCTTTGTATAAATCCTCAACTAATCACATCCCACAAATACTGAATAACCAACAGAACATTTCATGAAATGCAGAGTCTCTTGTGTGTTAAAGTCTGTCAAGAAAGAAGATGGTGAACAGAACTGCATAAAATCCAGAAGTAGTCCTGTTTATGATAGCTATTTCCACCAGAACTATTCCCAAAGCTCACCACAACTGCTTGAATACACCAAATACAAGCTAGCTCCTTGTGAGAGAGGTGGGGGTGTGGGCATATGCCCGCTAGGCAAACATGAAGGAAAGAAATGTAGACATGAAGTCTGAAAATACAAGAAGTGAGTAAACAAAGACTTTAGACAACAAAAGACAGAATGTTCAAGTGTTTTTAAAAGCATAAAGATTTTTTCTTACTGTGAATGACCCTGCTTTAAGCAAGGAGGGTTTTTTGTTGTTGTTTTTTATTCCATGGTGTAGTTAGACAAAATGTAAGATCATACAAAAGCCTGTAAGCAATTTAGATCTCAATCACTGTTGCCTTTCTGTACCTATAAGACTGTAAGGTTGTTTTTGTATCTGTAAGATTGTAAAGGTAGTGGTTTAGATTTCCCGTTACATTCCATTTGAAAATGTGAACACTACATTTTCCTATAGCATTGTCTATACTGCTGAAGTGTTATACAAAAGTGAGGAGACTAGAACTAATGAAAGGATCATTACATAAGTTCATACTCATTTAGTAAAGCAGAATGTTGCTAATGCAATGTTGAATGTACAAGCATAAAGGTGGAAGAGAAAACCTCTGTTAATTTTCAATCAATGTAAGAGATTCTCATTGGCCCAGAAGCATTTATTTAGGTAGCAATAAAAACAATTAATTACTCTAAACCAAACTTTGAAAAGGGTTACACTAAAACAAATCTTTGCTGGATTTCTAGTCATAATATAGATGTGTGACTATATTAACACCTGAAAAGCGGTAACATCTCCCCCTTGCTTGCACTGAACTTACTTTATTGCCAGTGAGACAAAAAAAAAGAGCTCTTAAGAATCTAAAGGGCAAAGTTCCAAAGTGGAAACTGTTATCTTTTGCTTCTTATCCTGAAATGGCAAACCTATGCCCTGGCCTTTTTTTCCTTAAGAAGTACTCTTCCTGTTTTGTCACAGTGGATTAAAGGATTTTGTGCCCAAGAGCTTGTCCCTTACACTCAGCCTAATATGTCTAAAAAGGGTTCACTTTTTTGCACCAAACTCTTTGCACAGTAAATCCTGCACTAACTTAGCCCTATTCCAAATGTCCCTATTTTTAGGATTATAAAATCTTTGTCTTAGCAAAAATTAAACTCCGTATTCATTTATAGTCAATGTAATAGATTTTATGTTTTCTTCTTTACTAATATAACTTATTCACCAGATACAGGCCAGAGCTGTCAGAAATACCATCACCAAACCAGTGACAATGCTGGAAGTTCTGGCAATAGTTTTCCAGCTTTCACACACTGTGACAGCTGCATGAATGCTAAGACTAGAGCAACTCTGATTAATATTACTGCCTGAAACAAAATAATACTGAGGTGGCAGATGCTGGACTTCATGAGCCACATCTACAAAATAAAGATGGTATATAATCCACCTGCAGGAAAAGTTCAGTCCATTATCCGTAACTTAATAAACTTCTCAGCAGCTTATTTGCATCAACAAACAAAACCATAATTAGAACTGTGAATAAATGAATTACAATGTAGAATAAACCTTAGTAAAACTCTCATTGTTTAACACCTAAGTAAAAAAAAAATGGCTAAAGGAAAGTAATTATATAAATTCAGAGAAAAAATATTTCAATACTTTGATTAGTCGATGAAAAGCAGCTTTTGTTCAATGTTGTCTGCCATAAATGTCAAAAACATTGTAATTCAACAGTTTTCATTAGCAATGCTCAATGCAACTCAAGTAACATTTGCAACAGCTACTTAGAACGGTTGGCCTTTTACAAACAGGAGAAAAACAGGATAAGGGGAAAGCACACTCGGTATGTTACCCTAGAGCCAAGAAATAAACAAAAACCTAGCACAAATAACAGCAATACATTAACTGTTGTCCAAAATGGAAAGCAAAGGAGCATGAGAGGTCTTTTCCTCTGCCAAGGCACTTTGTTAAATGCCCTCTGGAAAGACATTTTCCTCTGAACTGTATTAGGTCAAAAATGAATGTGGAAGAAAATGGAATAGATATCAAAGTGCTTCTGATATTTATTTATTTATTTGTTTTTTCGTTTGTTTCCTGGTTTTAAGCTGGTGAAAGTGTATAGCTGTATGTGCTTGCCTCAGGCTTGATGATCTGGCAGGACAGTTTGCTGGGGCTGCCTGTTTTCTAGCAAGCTCTTGGGACACAGAAGCTGTTAAAAGCCTGGATAAAGAAATACGTATGGTTTAAATTCCAAAATTCTCAGCACAATTGACAGCTTACATATAAGTGTGCATGCAAAGATTAAAACAATTAAAATGGACATAAAACATCTTACTCTGCTACCCACCGTTTCCTAATGTGTTATCAGTTCACTCAGTCTTTTCCCATGCTTGAGATTTTTTATTAAGCAATTAAGTCATTTTTATTAAGCTACCCACAGGCTTCAGATCAGATTGTACTTGCTGGCTTTGTTTTTTTCCTTTTCATACTTCTGTACTGGTCTCTGTTATGCTTGGAAACATGTCTCTTCATGTTCCTTTTTTTATCTGAAGAATTCATATCTGAAGAATTTTTATCTATTGATAACAATTAGAAACACCCTTGGTACATAAAGGCCACATCAAGGGTTGAAAGCAATATTTCTAACTTGTTCACACTTGAATGCCAGCTGCTTAATTTGCGTCCAGTTTGACCACTGGCAACAAATCTTCTGTTCATTCATGCCCATCTAATATTAAATAAAAAATAGATCTCTTTGCTTCTTCTCCATCCTTCCAAGTTAAAAAGAAAAAATTTCTATAAAAGAGGAAATATGAAACAATCCAATAGACCTTTGAGATGAGTAAACCTAAATAAATTGTGCACCTTGAAATGCAAAAATAATTAACATGTTAATTAAATATAAACCAATTCAGTCCTTTCATGTGGTAACAATATATCTTCTGTTTACTTTTGAATGATTTCTTGGACACTAAACCATGACACAAATTTTAACTGTACAGATCTTCAAAGTATCGTACATGGCTATGAGTTATTCATACCATATCCTGTTAAAATGACAGGCTGGTACTGCTGCTGACTTTATGGCTCAAGATGCCTTTAAGTTTGAATACTGGTGGAGAACATAATACTTTTTGCTATTTTATACAATCTAGGAATATAGATTCTATTCAGCATGTTTTCTGTATCCCAAAGGAACTTATTGCCCAGCTGATCTGTCAGCAACTGTCATGTCCAAAAACTAAGCTAAAGAGATTTCTTAAGTGGAGGTATCAGAAATAGGTACATATAAAGCAATGATGGATTTTGTGTTATAACTCTGAATTTAGACAATGAAAGTTTGCATATATGTACTTTATTTGTCCCTTATCGTTTGTGGCTTTGTTTCTCATTTAGGATGAATATGTTTTACTTCTGTTGTTATTGCAAAAGGGTGTGCTTGATTTATACTTTGAAGCTGTGAGGTCACGGATGAATTATCTTTTAACATTTAATCCTGTCTTTTGGCAAAATTAAGATATGGAGAAGGTTATTAGCTTTTCCTTTTAAAAGAAAAAAAAAAGAAAAAGAAAAATATTAGTGTTAGGACAGCCAACAAAAGTTTAAAAGCCTTATAATATCTTTTAAGAATTTAAGATCTTTAGGAATTATTTTTCAGTCCATTTTCTTGCTGCATCCTACAAGAACCCTTTAGGCTCAGTGAGATAATAGCCCGAGCAATTGAGCACTACATACGATGTGTTTCTTGCTGACACTATGAATTGTTGGATTGGAGGTACTAATGTATTAAGCCACATGTTCTGGTCTAAACTCTAAACAGTACATTCTTGTAAACACACTGAAATCTGTATATGTACAGTGCCAGCTCTGTGCAGACATAGAATTATAGAATTATTTTGCTTGGAAGAGACATTTAATATTATGAAGTCCAACCATTAACCCAGCAATCCCAGGTCACCACTAAGCCATGTCCCTAAATGCCACCATCTATAAGTCTTTTAAATACCTCCAGGGATGGTGACTCTACCACTTCTCTTTGCAGCTGGTTCCACTGCTTTACACCTCTTTCTCTGAAGAAATTTTTCCTAATGTCCAATATGAACCTCCTCTGACACAACTTGAGGCCACTTCCTCTTGTCCTATTGCTTGTTACTTGGGAGAAAACACCAATCCCTACCTCACTACAACCTCCTTTAAAGTAGTTGTAAAAAGTGATAGGATCTCCCCTGAACCTCCCTTCTTCCAGGCTAAACAACCCCAATTCACTCAGTTGCTCCTCATAAGAATTGTGCTCTTGACCCCTCACCAGCTTCTTCTTTGGACATGCTCTGCAACCTCAATGTCTTTCACGTAGTGAGTGGCCCAAAACTAAACACAGTATTTGAGGTGTGGTCTCACCAGTGCTGAGTACAGGAGGACAATCACTTCCCTAGTCCTGCTAGCCACACCATTTCTGATACAAGCCAGGGTGCTGCTTGCCTTCTTAGCCACCTGGGCACAATTCTGGCTTACATTCAGCTGTCTGTCTATGAACATTGCCAGCTCCTTTTCTGCCAGGCAGCTTTCCAGCTACTCTTCCCCTAGCCTGCAGCATTGCATGGGGTTGTGGTGACCTAAGTGCAGGATCTGGCACTTGGCCTTGAACCTCGTACCATTGTCCTCTGCCATCAATTCAGCCTGTCCAGATCCCTGTGTAGAGCCTCCCTACCTTCAAGCAGATCAATACACCCGCCTAACTTGGTGTTATCTGCAAACTTACTGACGGTGCCCTCAATCCCCTCATCCGGATCATTGAAAAAGATATTAAAAAGAACTGACCCTGGTACTCAGCCCCAGGGAACATCACTTATGACCAGTCACCAACTGAATTTAACTCCATTCACCACAACTCTTTGGGTCCAGTCATCCAGCTAGCGTTACCAATCAAAGCATGCACCCATGCATCCAAGCCATGAGCAGCTCGTTTCTTCATAAGAGTGCTGTGGGCAACACTGTCAAAGGCTTTATTTGTTGTAAACGATATCTACAGTCTTCCCTCATCCACTAGGCAGGTCACCTTGTCATAGAAGGAGATCAAGTTAGTCAAGCAGGGCCTGCCTTTCATGAACCCATGCTAACTGAGCCTCATCACCTGGTTGTCCTGGATGTGCCACATGATAGATGATCTGTTCCATACCCTTCCCTCACATCAAGGACAGACTGACAGGCCTGTAGTTCTTTGGACCCTCCTTCCAAATATACTTCATATAATCAGAACTAATTACAGGACTTCAATGCCTATAATAGATCATCAACAAGAACTATTTGATGCACTTACAGATCATTTACATCTTCAGTAAAGATCTGACTCACAATAGTGAGTCATAATCTATAGAAAATAGATATGCCTTACTTTAGTTATACAGTAGGTTTTTTGAGGCTAGTGCTGGAAAACTGGAAAAGAGTAATTAGTAAGTTTAGATAAGAATGTAAATGTTTATGGTTACAATAAGTTTACTTAATCTAAACATGAAATGACTAATTTAAATAAATTAGCTAAAGTCCTTTAAAGAAGGACTGAATACCTGGATACATGTGTCAGCTCTTTGACTCCTCTGAAGAACTTTAAGTGAGGCACAATATACATATCTTTGACTTGCTTAAGTGTTCCTTTTTATTATCATATCACTGTTGGCACTTTTCTTGTTTCTGGTGTGGAGGCTGATTCAGATACCATATTACACACAACTTTTTCAGGAGTTTCCTATCTGAATTCTAGCAGCTTAGTATTTCATATTATATGAAACTATCCCAAAGCTTTTATCCTGTCACTTCTTCAGACAAATTTCTTATAAAGGTTTTGATGCAGGAATCTCCCTTAGCTTCTCCACAGTATACATCAATATAAAGAATTAAATTAATTTTTCTGCTATCATCTTCATTCTCTGTACCTTGCTAGATCGATAAAGCACACTACAGAGGATACTTTCCAGGCTGCTGTACCATCAACACCCAGAATCATTAGATAGTCACTGTTTTTTTTATTTATTCACTCAGAGACAACACATGCTTTCTTTCATGCTAAAATACTTCTGCTATACTAAGCCCACATAAAGACTAATAGAAATCAAGAGGTTTATTGAGATAAAAATTAATTATTCTAATCACACATGGGTAAAAAGAGAGTTTCCTTTAGGCCCCAGATGAAGCTTCCTTTAATACCAAAACAAAGTATGGAGATCCAGAAGTAAAATAAAGTGCATCCCATTGATAGGGTGTGGCAGGTACAGCCTCCCCAGCAGATAAAACAGTGCAAAAACAGGGCATGTCAAAACAATGTGCAGCCTCAACTCTTAAACTGCATTTTAGGTCGATTAACTGGCACCTCAGCGTCTAGACGTTTAGCCTGTTTTGTGTGGGCTTGCCCTATCAACTAGTTAGAATGACCACAGTGCACCCTCGACTAGGGTATAAATGGAGTCTTACCTAAGAACAAGTTGAGATTGTTCTTCGCAGAGCAGTGTGCCTGGCAGTTGAATCTTCCCCTTGAATATGCTGTCCAAGGATACTTCCACAGATTGAGCGCATCTCCGTGGATTGAGTGAACCTCACTTCCCCTTTGGTGAGTGATACTTTGGGCACTCTCGTGTGAGAGGTTTCCTCTTTAGGAGTGAGTGTATGCCCATTTTGGTTCATCTTTCCTTAAGGTTTAGGAATTAGTTGTGCAGTGGTTATATTCCCAACACACACCTGAACTTATATTTTCTCAGAAGAAGTGCTGGGTAACTCTGGTTGCAATTAACCCCTATTTTGATAGCTGCTGCCCCCTGTTTGTGGGCGCCTCCATTAACGTAAGGGTGTGTTTGTACTGATAATTAGAAACCCTTCAAAACTGGGACAAATTTCACTTGCCTGTTTATTGCAGTTTTAAGTGCACTTCGTGAGACAAAAGTACATAGAAGACAATCCTCAATGTTAATGGCTACAGCTCTGTAAAAGTTAATGGAGTAAAACATTAAAGCTATATTTCTTAAATTCCAGAATAGTTGCACAATTAAGGAAGGAGTTTAAGACAAAAGATGATGTTTAAACGTATAAGCAAGTCTCTGACAAAAATAAATTATTTCTATTAATCTGAAGCATATAATTGCCTGAGATGTCTTCCTTATGAATGGACTACCATTAGTATAAAAATTCCTTGTACTGTTTAGCATAATTACTCAGTTACACCTGGGTTTCTCTTCTTATTAGCTAGAGATTTGCTTAGGTAAAATATTAATTTATAGTAGAGCAGTATAAATAACTGTTTTCAGCTAAAGATGTTGAAGAGAGAAAAGAACTAAATACATTACAAAGGTTTATCATCAAAAGTACCAATTTCTTTCCTGATATACATTGTTTTGCAAATAATAATGATTTTGTGACTGCAGAAAGAAAAATAATGGGCTTACAAGTTAAAATTCCTGTAAGTTCTTTCATTACATTTTCTGTTTGCTAGCTAATTGTGTGTGAAAAATCAGAGGTCACCCTGAAACAATCTTTTTAAGGCCAGCTTACTGAAATATGGATCATTAGTATATATATTTTCTTTTTGTTTTTGTTAAAAAAAAAGCAGTTTGAAGTGCCTGTCTGAACTGAAGGTTCAGAACAATGAAACCAGAAATATAAAATACCATTTTCAAAGGCAAACAATATTTGTTGCCAACTTTTAACTGAAGTAAATCTTATCTCACAGTATTTATATGACATTACTTGAAATACATTACCAGCAACAAAGAGACTGAGCCTTAATGAAGGCATTTATCTGTATGAATAGCTAAGACACATGCCTCTGACAGTCAGATAGTATGACAAATGAAGAGATATGAGAAGAGGAAAAAAAGGAGAGAACGCTTTGGAGAAAACAAAATGTATGGAGCAGTATATGTTTCTGCACAGGTACATGGGAAAAGGAAAATCAGATGGGTGAAGGCAGAGAACAGGAAAAAGGGATAGAAAAATAAACTGCAAGAGACTGAACAACAATCATATTGATTAAAGTAGTGGGCAACTTGGTTATGCTTTGTCTAGCAAACCGGTAATAGTCACATTTTAATGAATGTAGAAATATTTGCATATTTAAGTATTTGCTGTATGACACATCTGTACACAACATGTACAAATACACACAAGCACATTTATAGATACACTTGGTTCCACAGGTACTTACATGTAACAAAAGTGCATTGGAAAAGAAACCTAGACTGAAAGTAGTTGTACTGGTTTTGGCTGGGATAGTCACATTTCTTCATAGTAGCTTTTACAGGGTTATTTTTTTGGATTTTTGCTGAAATTAGTGCTGATAATAGAATTATTTTATTGCTGATCAGTGCTTATACAGAGCCAAGGTCTTCGCTTCTCACACTGCCCTTCCAATGAGTAGGCTGTGGGTGCACAAGAAGTTGGGAGGGCACACAGCCAGGACAGCTGACCCCAGCTGAACAAAGGGATATTTGATGCCATATAATGTTGTGCTCTGCTAGAGAAAAGAAAGAGGAAGGCAGAGACATTTGGAAATATGGTACCTATCTTTTAGCCATGACGGAGACCTGCTTTCCAGGAAATGGCTGAGCATCAGCCTGCCAATGGGAAGTAGTGAACAAATGCCTTACTTTGCTTTGCTTGCACATGTAGCCTTTGCTTTCTCTATTAAAGTGTCTTTATCTCAACACATGACTTTTCTCATTTTTGTCCTTTTGATTCTCTTCCTACCCCATTGAAGGGGAGTGAGTAGGAGGCTGTGTGAGGCTGAACTGTGTACCCACAACAGTGTTCAAGGTAGAAATACTGTTCTAAGAAAATAGAAAAAAAGGTAAATGTAGTGGTCTAATAATATATTAAAGAAATAAGAATGTATATCATCAAAATACTGAACCTGTTTTAGATAATGTCGGATCAAACTGATATCTCATGATGCCTATTCCTACAGGTTCTTTCATATTGTTCAATCAAAATTCTATCCAGCATTCACAATGTGTTGATTATTTGGATGCTATCTAATGTTATGAAAAGAAGCTGAGAAATGTTCCTTTCCAGAAAATACATGACTGTGAGTGTATTAATTTCATTTTCAGAACTAGAACAGATTTTCTACAACTTCTCCCTACCACTTTGTCTTGGGTTTGTGTCTAGTGGGATTTCCATAGTGGGGGAGGGGTGACTGGTGTAGGCCCCTGTAAGGAGCTTCAGGAAGCTCCCTCAGTTCCAAGTTGGATCAGCCTCTGGCCAAGGCTAAGCCATTCAGCACGTAGCATCTTAGGAAATGAGGGAAATACCTGTTGGGCAAGTTCTTTTGTTCTGAGGGTTCTTTTGTGTTGGAGAACAGTGGGACCTGAGAGAGACAACCACGTGGACATTGTGGTCAGTGATGACATGGTCAGGCAAAGTGCACTGGAGCAGCCATTCCCCTTCCACCCATGGTGAGATGGCAGGCTGAGCCTTTGCGGCCCTTAGAGAGCAACAGTGGAGAAGAATCCTGTCTGTAACCCATGGAGGACCCTGTGCTGGAACAGGGGACTGATCCCAAAGAAGGTCACAACTCTGAGGGAAGCCAGTGCTGGAGCAGTCCACCACTGGGAGGGTTACAACCCATGGAAGGGACACTCACTGGTAGGACAAGTTCATGGAGAACTGTCTCTTGTGGAAGTGATGTCATGTTGTAACAGAGGAGGAGTGTAAGGATTTTTGCCCCTGAGGAGGAAGGTATAGCAGAAACAACACGGAATGGACTGGGACTGATGGCAACCCACATTCCCTGCCCCCCTGTGCCACTGAAAGGTGCAGGAAGTAGCAGAACTGGGCCTGGGAAGAAGGGAAGGGTCAAGGGGAAGGTGGTTGTTTTAAGATCCAGTTGTATTTATCACTGTTCTACTCTGATTCAGTTGGGAAATTGGTGGCGGTTTTGTTGTTTAAATTAAATTTATTTTGTTTCCCCAAATCAAGTCTGTCTATGGTCATGCCAGTGACCCTTCCTGCCCTTTGTCCAGACCCTCAAGCCTTTTGTATAGTCTCCTCCCCATCCTACCAAAGGGGGTTAGGAGTGAGTGAGCATCTGCTTGATTTCCAGGTGAGTGGGCTTAAACCACGACACACTTCTTCAAAAGAAATTTCATAATGGTCAGATGAAGACAGCAGCCAACTTTCTGCTCTCAGTCAGCAGTTTCACAAAGCTATGAGACAACCTGTTCTTCATTTCCTGCAGGATGTAGACATCACATAAAGTTTTTTCCAAACCATGAGGTTGGGATTCCCAAGCTGTGAAACCTGAGAGCTCACACTGAAATGAAATGCATGCCTGATGTTTCATTTCTCTGTTTCAAGGTAACCTGGGGAATAGAAGAGCTGATAAATCCATTTCCCTTTCTTTCAGTTTCTTCTATTCCTGTTTTTGTTGTTTCAGACAGAGAAAATTTTACATTTGCTATTCCAAAGGCAAGCAAAACATGAAAGGGAATATCATATATGCAGTTTTTTTCCCCAAAATCCTGTCAAGATACAAACATAAAACATAAGAGTAGGTTTTTTTTCAACAGAAAATATATACACCAAAGGTAAGCTACAGTTAGAAATATATATAGAAATGTACTGTTAGACTTGCTTATTTGGAATTCAATTTATGTAGCCTCTCTATATTCTTAGAAATCTCATTGTAGTTCACTGCTTTATCATTGATTACTTCCCTTCATCTAAATTCATAGTTCTGTGACTACAAGGTGTAGCACCATTTTGTTCATTTACACTAACCTATCATTAAAACAAACAAAAAAGGTGAAATTTCAAACATTATATATTTAAGCCTTTCCTTAGGAGACGGAAAAAATATTCTGAAGTTTTCATCCTTCTGTATTTTTATAGATTAATCTATACTTACTTTCACTATTAATTTATTTTCATGTGGCACTTCTGTCCCCAAAGAAACTTGTGTTTGTGGCAGGTACAACTTCCCCAACAAACAAAACAGGGTGTGCCAAAACAGTATGTAACAAGCTGCACCTTAGGGTGATTAGCTGGTGCCTCAGGGTTCAGACCCTCAGCCTGTTTTGTCTGGGCTTGTTCCTTTCAGCCAATTAGGATGACCACAGCGCACCCTGGACTCGAGTATAAATGGAGCCCGCCTGAGAACCCCTTCAGGTGGTTTTTTGTAGAGCTGTGGTCTTAGCAGTTGGATCCTCCCCTCAGACAGGTTGCCCAAGGATATTTCTCTGGATTGAATGATCCTCACCTCTTTTTGGTGACTGATAAGTCTGGGCACTTGCGTGGGAGGTTTCCTTTTGTTAGTGGGCGCATGGCCATTGTGGTTTGTTTTTCCTCAAAGTTTAGTAATTAGTTCTGCAGTAGATGTATTCCTGAAGGACATCTAAACCTGTGTTTTGTCATTAGGAGTGTTGGGTTAATACATCCCCAGTCTGACAGCTCTTGCTGTTTGTTTTGTGGGTGCCTCCATGACTGTCTTCCACATCAGTTTTAGTGTTAACAACATAGTAACCAAATCTTTCTTTTAATGTTGTGGCTTTCTTGAGTATTGTATTGAATCAAAGGTTTCAGATTTGTTCTCTTAACAGTTCAGTTCTTGTTTCTTGTTCTGTCCTTTTCTCTGCATAGGCAATGAGTGGTTTTACAGTTGAAATGGCCTGCAGAGAGGGACAGAGGAAAAGCCAGTAGTTAACTATGTTCCTTGAGCTCGTTGTTGGTCAAGCATTTCTGATCATAAGTGCAGTACCTAGGCTGAAGACTTTTCTGAGTCATTAAATAGTCTTTCTAGCCAGCTGTGGCAGCACAAGTTTTATTGTAGCAAAGATCTAGGATAAATTCAAAACAAGTTTTAGCACTGTTATCATAGAATCAGTGCTTATAGTTGGCAGTCTGCTAAAGAACAGTTAGGGAAGTGACATGATAATTCTTGACCATGGTACCTTTCACAATACCTTTTGCATCATCTGTTTTTATTCAGCTGAAAAGGAAAGACTTGGCAAACAAAGTCTGTTATCTGGGAGTTTCAGAAATGTGAAAAAAAATTATATTCCCATAGAATTTTGTGACTGGTTCATAAACATTGTGTCCTCTACAATCTGCCCACCCCACTCATCAAGTAATATGTAATCTTCTGTTACATCAGAAGCAAGGCTCCCAAGTTCATTAGATGCAAGTATGGCTCATAAGATGCAGGGCACACTGACAACCTCTTTATAGATACACTTTAAAGGAATATAAAAACTTTATGAAATAGGAAAAAAAACCACCAAATGTTAACTGTGTTTGTGGGCAGAAATGCTTTGAGAGGTACATGACCGAAAGGTTTTGCTTCTCTTAACTGAATATAAACCAACAACTAACAAATGAGCTGTTAATCATTTTAAAATTACTTGTTTGTATCTGATACAAATTGTCTTTAGTTTAATCTGTATTAATGCATGCTGTAGAGATTAAAATTAGTCACTTTTAATGAAAACAAATACTGATGAACTACTGAAATCCTCATAAATGTAAGACTTTTTTTTCTTTCCTGAGGTCATCCTTGTTTCCTAGACAACATGACTTAGCTAAGTAAAAGGTGACAGTTCAGAGGTTTTTGTTATGAATCAATGATTTGCTTATTTTATTGCAAGTAGAAAGGCTGAAAAGCACATTTATTAACATTATTTACCTATTTATTATTATTTATTAGGAAAGCATAAGTTAAATGGCAAGGCCATGGAACAAAAGGGTTTGCTGAAATGTGTAGAACTTACACAATGCAATGGATAAGCAATTTCCAAAAGAGAACTGGGATGGAACTAATGGAGCTGGACAGAGTAAAGCAAGAATTATGGGAGATAATATAGTGATACATTGAGAAGTTAAACATGAAATTAATTTGAAAAGAATAGGAATTGATATGTCTAAAGAGACATTGTTCATAAATTCATCACAAAGCACTAAGTAGCACTCTGAAAAAGATAATGTTTTTTAAAGAAGTTTTCAGTATTTACTGGCTGCCAAATATTGCCTCTTATGTGTCTCAAATATACCTCATAAATATATAGAAATGAACAGCAAAAGTTAGTTAAAATGGTCAGAAACATCCCTTGAGACCTGCCCTGTATCATCAAAATGATTAAAGAAAAAAAGAAGGTATGAAACTGGAGAGAGAGCACATCATTTTCTTTTGCCAGTGCAGATTGCCATTTATGGACTAATCTCTACACTTTTTTTCTCATCTCTGCAATCAAACAGACCTATAGATATATTCAAATGAGTAAGGATCCAAAAGCCTTTTATAAACAATTATGTAAAAGCCTATTTACAGAATCATAGAACCACAAAATTGCTATGGTTGGAAAAGACCTTTAAGATCATCAAGTCTAACCATTACCTAACACTACCAGGCCCACTACTGCACCATATCCTTGAGCACCATATCTAGACAGTTTTTAAATACATCCAGGGGTGGTAATTCAATCACTTCCCTAGGCAGCCTGTTCCAGTCTTTGATAACCCTTTCAGAACAGAAGGTTTTCCTAATGTCTACCCTAAACCTCCCTGACATAGCTGCTGTACAAAGATACCTCTCTTTGGGTCTTCTCACTTACCCCTACAACGTTTAAGGATCACTTAGTACTAGTATATCTTATGGCATAAATACCACTATGGTATACCTGAAAATTTGCATTCATTGTATGTTAGATATGTGTTTCATTTAAGCTTTTTATATTTTTTTTTCCTCCTGTTACATAGTCCAACGATTTTGCTGGTATTTCTGGAAGATCATAGCCAAGGTCTTGTGGTTTTTTTGTTTCTAGGAAATCCAATATGAATGAAAGAAAGTACAGGCATTCTTGGATATGTTTGAAAAAATGAAGATTGGAATGCAAATTAAAGAACTTATTTAAGTTTAAAAATGGGCTTAATGCTTCCATCTTTCAATATGGATCATGGTAAGTGATTTCAGTCTGAACTAAATTATTTACTAATATAGCTCCAAGAAAATAATAAAATCACATTCTAGGTAATTGTATACAAAAGAATATCTGTTTAAATAAAATTGTAAATGCATGTTTTCAATCTGAAACTTACTGTGTTTCCCTATATCCTTATTTTTCTTGTTATTACATATGACTCATTAGTTTTCATCGTTATCATGCCTCAAACACATAAAATTCAACGGAATATTTTTTCACTTCATTCACATAGTTAACCTAGCATAGAAAATAACCTAGTGTTAGCCTAGCACAGACAATTTTCTTAACATTTGTCTCTTACTAAAAGCTGACATCTTTTCAACAGCAGATAAAGATATATGCAACCCAGAGTCTTAATAAGAATCTTATGCACCTTTTTTTATTAAACACTAGGAAAACTTTATTGAAATGTATTAAGTTTGCAAATCTGAATACTAGAAAGAAAAAAATGACAGGATTAATCTTACTGTGTTCTGCATATGCATTGAACCATTATCTTCTGTATTGCATTAAAATCACATTAGAAATAAGTATTTTACTAGTGTGTGGAATAGAATCATAGAATAGTTCTGGTTTTAACAGACCTTTAAGACCATCAAGTCCGACCATTAACATAACACTGCCAAGCCCAGCACTAAATCATGTCCCTAAGTACCCCATCCATGCAGCTTTTAAATACCTCCAGGGATGGTGATTCCAACACTTCCCTGGGCAGCTGGCTCCAGTGCTTGACAACCCTTCCTGTGAAGAAGTTTTTCCTACTATAGAATCTAAACCTCACCTGGTGCAACTTGAGGCCATTATCTCTTGTTCTTTCACTTGTTACTTAGGAGAAGAGACCAGCACCCACCTCTCTGCAACCTCCTTTCAGATAGTTGTAGAGAGCCATAAGGTCAGCCTCCTCTTCTTCAGACTAAACAACTCCAGTTCCCTCAGCTGCTTCTCATAAGGCTTGTTCTCTAGACCCTTCACCAGCTTTGTTGCCCTTCTTTGGACATGCTTCAGAACCTCAGTGTCTTCCTTGTTGTGAGGAGCCTAAAACTGAACACAGTATTCAAGATGCAGCCTCACCAGTGCCAAGTACAGGGGCGTAATCACTTTCCTAGTCCTGCTGGCCACACTGTTTCTGATGTAAGCCAGGATGCTACTGGCCTTCTTGGTCACCTGGGCAAAGGTGCTTACATAGTCCTTACAGAGTAGACAGCTTAGTTTATATTTTCAAACTGGAAGAGGGTAGCTTTAGACTGGAAATTAGGAGGAAATTCTTCACTCTGTGGGTGGTAAGACACTGGAACAGATTGCCCAGGAGGGTTGTGGATGCTCCATTCCTGGAGGTGTTCAAAGCCAGATTGGATGGTGCCTTGAGCAACCTGGTTTAGTGGGAGGTGTCCCCGCCATAGCAAGGAATTGGAACTAGATGATCTTTGAGGTCCCTTCCAACCCAAACCATTCTATAACTCTATGATTCTCTCCTCTATCAGTGTGTTTCTGCAATATTCTAAACCTTCTCTGAGTACCCAACTCTTGTTCACTAACTTCCATGAAATATTCAGTGCAAAGTTTACTGATGTGATGTATCAAAATGACTGTATTGTGACGTCAGGTTTTAACACAGTGATTAGATACCTCTGTTATCATTATCTATTGCTAGTGTAATGCTGTGTTCTAATAGTATAGAAATGGTCAGTACAGTTTAGTCTAGGATTTCTCCACTGTTTCCCATTTTCCTCTCTCTTTCTCCCCACCGCACATAGACATTCATATCTGGCATTGGGTCAAAAGTGTAGTTAAAAGAAAACCACATGCCTCCATCCTCCTGACAAAGAGACTCAGTAGAGTAGAACTTGCACATATGTGTGACGGACCATATACTGAAACAGCTGTGGGGGCATGGTCAGGGTGTTGTGGGGAGGAACTAAATTTCCAGGGATCTTTAGAAAGGGGAATCCCTCAAATGCAAGTTAAAAGTAGGATAAGTAATATCTGTGTGTTAGAAAATGAAGGGTAAGGAAAGATATGTGAAGAATGCTCTTATTATACTCCTATAGTATTTGGTTGTTTTGTTTTGTTTTGATATTAATGACATAGGAGACTTAAAATAGTATTATCAATAGTAACAGTAATTGGCAGCTTCCCAAAACCAAACTGGTTTTTGTAGCACCATTATGTAATGAAGTATAGGATTATTATTTATGTCTGACTATCATTAATAAAACATAGGTTGAGAACCATGACACAGAGATAATAAGGTCAAAAAGAGCCAATAATTTTATATGCCTAATTTCATATAACCTGGACCTGATTCTTAGAGGACATAATGATATATTGCACTTTATGTATTCAAAGCACAGCTCTAACTAGCTTATGGTGCCATTATGAGTACTCAGTTGTTTTGCAAATCAGACCATAGGGAATAAAGTCAGTCACCCAGAAAATGAAGAATACCCAATCATTGTCCACCTGTGAAAATGTGCTTGTGTGACTGATTCAGAATTACATGGGAATGGTGAAGTGGATACCTTGATGCGGATAATTTCCCTGGGTATTTCTCTGTTGCCTTCTCCATGACTCTGTCCTTTTCCTTCCTGCAGGTCTCCACCTCGTTTACTTAATACCTTTCACTCTTTGCAAGAATTGAAGCAGGAGTCCTGCAGAAAGTAGTCTCACTTAAGTTACTGTTTCTAGGTTACGTGATAAAAGCTCATCTGCACATCCACAAAGGAACACAAAGAGACAATGACAGGGTCCAGGGAGGACCGAACAAATAATGCCCTGCCTGGCAGCTCCCAGTCATACGACAGAAGAGCCATCAGCACACCAAAGGCCCATCTCCACAAGACCAGAGGAGCACAGGGGTACAATGACAGGCAGGAAGCCAAATTAAAGACTTGAGGATGGGAAACTCTGTCCAGGCCTTGTCATCAATGCTATTCTCCAGGCATGAACCCCATCAAGAGTAAGTCAATAGGACCAGCTCTCTAGATCAGTTTTCAGACTAAGGGGATTTGCTACCTAAGGATGCAGAAAACATTAAAGAATGAAGGGGAAGAGCATTTTGGGATTGTACAGGATTTCTTATGAGATGTTTAGAGAAGGAACAGAAGGTGGGAAAAGGGTGGGATTTTGATGGTTTGGGGAGGAATAATTGTGGAAAATAGAAGGACAAGGGAATAAAATTGTCCCTTCTCTGGTAAGTTGGACCTGGTCAGTATGCTTCTCTGATCATCCCATGCACCTGAATCCCTGCAGTTTGTCCTGGCTCCTTATTAAACTCCACCTTCAGCTATGTTCTGATGAGGGTCTTTTTATTCTGTGCATGTGCATTTATGAGGGTCTACAGTACAGGAAATGGAATGAGTGTGGGTGTGCAGGTAAAATCAAGCCAGATTAGCCACTGAAGACATGAAATGTCCTGGGAGTAAGGGGGCTGCTAAGGGCCTGGTCTGGGTGTGAAAGCATGTTTGTTCCTAAGGGTGAGAGCACAGCAGGGTTGGCTATAGGATCAGAGAACTCCTGGCCACCCTTCTGTGTGTGTACGTGTGTGAATGAAATGCTCTGTACCAGTGAATGGAGTCAGGTTGAGGTAGCTGCTGGAAGGCTCAACATTGTACATATGTATATTTATTTCCACTAGCAAACCTCCGTCTCACTCAGCCAGGAAGGGCAGCAGGATAAGGCTGATGGTGCTGTGTTCATGTAAATGCTTTGTGTGTCTGTCTGGGATCTGTGTGCTCAGCCCAGCATATAAGTATATACATGTGATACATACGTGTTATCTGTGTGTATGGGTCTGCTGGGAACTCACTTCAGCCTCCCTACTGGTTGGACATGGGGCAAGGAGCTCTAGCAGCCATGCCTCTCTCAAGCTGTCAAATACAGAATTAAATATTTTATGCTAACAACTGCGGTTTATTCTCAGAACGGTATGCTGTGCAGACTTAATGGATCAGGGAGTCTGTGGTATCAATGGCATGTCATAAGTAAGTAAAACAATAAAAGAAGGTGTGCATATAAAGGGATCTTATTAATGTGCCTAGAAGATATTAATAAAAGCATTTCCTACCTTTTAAGTTTTGGGCTTTTTAACTACTTAATATCCTTTTGCTAAGACTCTGCAATGTTTTTTCAACCTAGGGGTTTTAGCAAATTTTCCAATATTTAAAATGAAAATGGAAAATATTCTTTTAAAAGAACATGGTGAAAGTCCGGTACTATATCAGAAGTGATAAGGTCTCTGAGTTAGGACTTTTATGTGACTTGAGAATACCCTTTAAATATAATGCACAAAATAAGATACAATTACCTATCGGATTTTTTCATATTTTTATATTGCACAAGCACATCATGTTACTATTTGTGCCTGGCTGTGTTTTGTTCTCTTTTGGTTTTGAACAGTAAATGGTAATCTGGTAATCTAAATAACCCACTGGGTTTGTGGGTTTTTTTTTTTGCCTTTTACTTTCTAATCTATCTTCCTACTCTCGTTTTCTTAATGAGATACTTGTGTTTTCTGTGATGTGATGTGGTCATCAGATTGTGATAATAAAGAATAATATTAGTCATATAGTAAAGGAATTTCTGCATTTCTCAGAGTGTACAATCACTTCTTAGTTAAGGCTCAATGAGAGCTGTGAGATAGTGACTGACAGTAAATTCATTCTGTAATATTCAGCCTGATTAGTAAATAAGGGCATGAGATGAGAACTTCCTGAAAATATCACAGTGATACTTATTTCAACAGCTTTTACCATTTTGGTTATTTGATATATAATTGTTTGGTTATACATGTTTTGTGATACAGAAAATGGGAGTTATTCTCCATTTAATGTCAGCAGCTCTGTATTGTATAGTCATTTTTATCAGCAGAAAGTAATAAATTATCATAGCAGTAAGAACAAAGTATCTATGAAACACTGTGAAAAATGGATCTGAATTGAAAGAGAAAGATTTAAAGAAAATCACACCAGCAAAGAAAGAAAAACTTTCTAGGTGTAGATTCATAGTATTTGCTGGGTATTTCTACCTGTTTATTGAAGGCAACCATTGGATGCTGAAAAGAAAGGGAAAAAAGATTGAGAAATGTAAAACATCCAGAAAAAAAGGAAACAAATTAAAAACAAATGCAGATTACTAAATTTAAGTGCTTTAGATTACAATACACAATGAGTAGATAGTAACATACAAGTTTTCCTGATGTGATGTGTTGTCCCCAGCTAACAGCCAAGCACCTGCACAGCCACTTGCTCACTCCCAGCTTACCGCTCTAGTGAGGCAGGAGCCAAAACAAGAAAAAAAAGAGCAAAAGCAATCACCAATTACTGCTGCAGGCAAAACAACATGACTTGGGAAATTCAACTTAAAGCACTTAATTATTCACATTTTGAGAAACAAAGATGGCAAACATTCAAACACTTAGGGAAAATGCCTTTCTTTCCTTTTTCACAGGCTCAACTTCACTGTGGACACCTTTTCTCCTCCTTAGTCTCCTCCCTTACTGTCACCACAGGGTACACTCAGTTCATTTGACACACTGACAGGCAATGCAGAAGGTTGGGATCCTGCAGGGTAGAGCAGTGGTTTCTCATGCTTTTCTTCCACTGCACCTTCTTCTTATTCTTTTCCTTTGCTTTGCTGCTGATGTGGATTATCCATGGGCTGCAGTCCCTTAGGGGCTGTACCTGCTTCAGTGTGGGTCATCTACAGTCTGCAATCCCTTCAGGGGTATTGTCAGCTCTTGCATGGAGAACATCCTACTGCTCTAACCTTGTAGTTCCTTTTGCTAAGTGTTTACTACCCCTTCTTGAATATATTTTCACAGATGTGGCACAAACTCCTCTGACTGGTTTAGAGGTGTCACAGATTTGGGTGATAGGCCCAGCCTGTGGTAAGTCCTTTATAGAGCAGCTAGAAATGACTGTCTGGCACAGGGCAGTCTCTGACCTCCTCTCACAGTCACCCCTGCACACACCCCAACCAAATCTTGACATTTATACCCCAAACAAGGCTACTTCACATCATTATTTTAAAAAAGCAGCTATGCTAAATATCATCTAAAAAAAACCAAACAAACAAAAAAAAAGAGAATCAATGTGGATACATGATAATTCCCTATTTAAAATACATCCATCCCCACAAACAATTTAAAGCAATTAAAGCAAAATTGCTGTTTGCCTGTGTAGGTGCAGTTCTTAACATCCTATTTCTACTATTTTGAAATAGTTCTAACTCTCATAACATCCTAAGCTATCTGATGTCACATGACCATTTAAAATGCTGGGGCCTGAGCTGTGGACCGTGAGCCGGAGTTGAACTATGGATGAGTCACAGCCTAGCAGCATGTTTTGTTTTCCCCCACTGGCTTCATGTTCCAGAGGCAGAACCTGGCCCACTTGTGTCTCTGTGGCTCTGCCCTCACCCAGGTGGTCATGGCTGGGGGGGTGGACGAGGCCAGGGCTCTTTTAATCATGAGTTGATTAGTCAGAAGAGCTTCCTGTTGGGTGTGGCTTCTCTTGAGGCTGGTCATACCTTGCTGAGCTCTCTTGGTGATGTTCTTCCATGTGAAGGGCCACTGAGGGAGCCATCTTTGTCTGTTGTGTCCAGCAGATGATGCTGGCACTACAGTGGGCAGTGGAGGACCAGAGCCCACAGGAATCTATGGCAGGACTGTCTGAAAGAAGACTTCTGAGGGGATGTTGCTGGGTTCAGTGTTGGCCTGTGTGATCAGGCAACTGATGGCTCAACTGGCACAACACCATTATGCAATTTTAGGATAATAAAATCGTATATAAACCCAGGGAGGTAGTTCCTGCTAGGACTCTGAAGATCCAATGACTGAAACAGTTTCTTAACTACAATTATAATACTTCCCTGTAAATTCTATGTTTAACTTTTCTTTGTGCTCTTAACAGATTGCTACACAACACTACCTGTGCCTTTAAATGCTACAACTATCCTTTACTGTAAAGAAACAAAAATTAGGTCTTTAATGTTCATTAACTTTTTTGAACCATTGTTAAAATATGAGTTAATCAAGGTCATTAATCCCATATTTCTGCCCACATTTTCTTCTCTGTTAGATACTCAGTAATTCTAATACACTCAAAATAAGTCTGCTTACTGCTAATGCACCATACAGAGGCACTCTGCATGCAGAATAGGCTGACAGTGTTAATGAAAAATTAGTCCAGTGTATTAAGGACAGATTAAACTACTTTGTGATTATTTTGCAAAATCTGAAACAGCTCTCATGAGCCTAGAAATTCCCAAGATTTGCTGATAATTTGGAGCCATCCACCCAATGAGATAGCTAAATGATAGAGAATGTGTAGAATCATCAAATTTAGAGAACTTTCTGTCCCAATAAAATTGCTACTGTACTGCCTCATGTTTTAGATGCTTTAACTTTTGTAATACTGAGGGCCTTCCTCTTTCAGTTCTGCAGCCTGCTGTTCACTTGTATCCTTGCATTCTTCTATTACGCATCCTGAAGCTGCTGTGGCAGTTTCTTTACCACGTATCTCAAATGCTGCTATCCTCATGACCTTGCATTGGTAGAACCTGAAGGATATCCTTTAGAAAAGATTTCTTGTAGAATGTGATTATCATTAATGTTTAAAACACTTTTTTTCTTCCTCTGCCTCCTCACTCTTGAATTCTAGCTATTAGTTTCTAACTCCATGCTAAGAACTCCTCATCCATCCTCTCACATGCTTTAGTTCATAACTTGACAACCTAGTCAAGTTCTAACATAGATAACATAATAGATAACAGTTATTAATATATCCAATAAGTATACTTGATGAATGAATTTGATGAATGAACTGAGGAGAGAGTTTCTTTCTCTCTCTTCCCCTCTTTTATTTTTTATTTTTTTTTTTCGAAAAGTAAGTTTGAAGTCAAGGTATGCCATCAGCTATAGACCCCAGTAATGAAGCTTTTTTACATATAAGCTTGCCTCAATTTTATTTGTACAACAACTGGAATAAGAGGGTAATTGTTTTTTTTCACTATATTTGTGACTGTGTTTATGATGTATACAGCAGTGAATGAGATTCTATTCTTAAAACTTCTTTCTCTCTGTTCATATGTACTTTTCAACACAAGCCCTTAAGGAAGGTCTCAAATACAGTTACACTTAAAATAAGAAGTGTCTTAAAACAAACCACTGCTCTTTCAGGAAGCTGTTTTTAAACATGAGAATGATTATCCAACTTGTGTAATGTGAAGAAATGAATCTTTTCTCTTCTGGTGATGATTTTTCTTAAATTGTTACCTTAATGTCTTAATTGAACATTGTGCTGACAAAGCAAGTGCTATTTTTCTACCATCTTGGGCGTGTCCAGAAATTACAGTATATTTCCAGAGTATGTATATTTTTTAAAATAAACTTTGACCATTATTTTGTTATGAACATCTACAGTTCTGAGTTTCCATTACACTTGATCAGGACTACAAAGTCTAGTTGTTAGGAAACAGTCAATAGCTCTGAGCGAGTACAGTTCTATTCTGAGGAACTACTTCTAATACTAAGTCTCAGAAATACTTGTACAAAGTAAAAACTTACTTGACAATTACTTTTTCTAGAAATAAGGCAGGATATATTGAAAGATAACAATCCAGGGCTAAATACATAAGAATCCTTTTCTTGCCCTTAGCAAGGCACATAAATAAATTGTGATATATCTCAGAAATAGCAGTAGGAGAAAAGTTGCACTTTACACATGATCCTCTGCAGCACGTTCTCTAGCTTCCTTTTTACTTTGATTACGATTTAATACCATTTTACTTGTTTTATAATAATTTTACCTTGGCTTTGATCCATGCCTTGATCCATAATCAGTGTTAATTTCTATCATAATTATGCACTGGATCTAGAGGCAGCTCACAATACCCAAATCAATTAGGTTTTTTATTTTTATGTTTTTTACTTAAAATGTGTGATACTGACTTCTGTCACCATTAGAGTATGATGATGGCACACTAACGTATGGTAAATAATTTACCTGCAATTAAGTTGTGCTAAATAATGTAAAAATTCTGATTTTCAGGTAGTGAAACACATGCATATTCATCTTTTTTAATATAACAGGAAGCAGTGACTTCACCTCTAAATACAAATTCAGTGGAGTTTCATTTATCTGGATAACAAGATTTGCAGAGAGTGATGTCTAACAGGGTTACCTGTTTAGCTTTCTTTACTTATATTTTTTCCTATTGACAGCTACACTTTTGTTGCTATCAGTGTTAGTTTTGTGTAAAATACCTTATTTCACAGTACTAAATGTTCCATTTAATTTAAGTCAGGTTTTTTTGCCTTCTTTTGTAATGATCTTAATTATTCCATTGAAAATTTAGCACTCTATTTAACATTATTCACCAGCATTCTCTAGCCGTGCTACCAAATTATAAAATTTAGATAATTCATTCAGTTTCTTATTTCTTTTCCAATATACGCAAGCCTGAGTGCTAGTCTGTTGGTGGTTTTTTTCTAGCATAGCACTATGAGTTTTTTCTTTTTAACTTTCTTTTTTCTTTAGATGGCTATTTATGATATCAGAACATTATCCAATTTCCATCTGTATTTTTTAACTTGGTAAATTCAAAATATGTTATGAAATATTAACTCTGGATTTTTTTTAATACTCTATAAAATGTTGCTGAGGTAGTCTTGCTTTTTTTTTTTTTTCACTCTTCTCTCTTATTAAGAAAACAGTATCTGATCACCTACCTCCACTTCTAAACAATGAATTGTTATTTTTTTAGACTTAAAAAGGTTTTTAGTAATTATTCCATTTCTTTGTATATTCAGGTCAAAATGTCTTATGTACAAAGCAGGCTGGGAAAGGTAATGTCTCTTGCTAAAATAACTGATGTAATTGGTGGGGAAAAAACCATCAGCCCTCAGATTTATGGATTCTTCTTCACGACTGGAATAGAAACAGCAAACATCAAAATGTATTATAAATTCAGAATAAATTACTTTGGTTTAAATAGATTATGTCAATCATCTAGACCACCTAAATGAGATGGTATTTTAGTTTAGGTAGAAAAGTATGGTATCATATGTGGGAAAGAGAAAAATCAGGTAATCTGTCATTCTGTTGAATAAGCCAAGATGATATAAGGCAGTGCATCATATTTTTATAACTAGTCTCTTCTACTGTATTAACTACACTGTTGAGAAATGCGTTAGAATTTGCTATTACATAAATGGTACCTACCATGTGATTCCTTTTTCTATGACACTTTCAAATGCAGTGTGAAGTGCTATAAGTCTCTTCTACTTGTCTTTCATATTTTTAGAGAGTTATTTTTTATGTCTTTATTTTTCCTCCCTTTTTCACTTAGGTTATTTTCTACATAATTTTTACTGATATTTTTGATATGAGAAATTCTTGATAGTGGTGATATTTTTCAAATGTAACAAGAAACCTCTTTTAGGATACTACAATCCTGAAAAATAGATTAAGTCTAATCTTAGGGCCAAATTCATGTTGGGACAGCTACCTTTTGAACTCTTAAATCCTTCTGGCAGTTTCAGTTGGAGAAGTTATTTATCTTTATTACTGGCCTAAGGCAGGACTGATGTGATTTGTTGAACAATTGTTACATTTCTGTAGTGATAAATTGATAAGGGTTCCTTAGAACACTTGAAAAGTTTGTGAACACCAAAACTATTTGAATTAACTGCTCTTTGCCTGCAGATGTGGTTTTATATTTGTGCCATAATTACTCAGAATTGTTTTTATGGTAAGTGCAAAGGGTGTGTTAGATTCCAGAGATGATTTCCACATTTAAGATCAAATGTAGTACAGTTTACCTTTGGTTTAATGCTTACAAAAATTATATATAAAATGAGCTTGCAGCTTCTATGCAATTTTAGTCTCATAATATCTTTTAAGATACTTTGCTGTAAGGTCTATTAGAATTTTGGGTGTTACAGATTCCTTGTCTTAATGACATTATTCTGAATAACATGAAAAAGAAAAAAAAAGTAGCACTTCAATTTCTTCAAAAAAAGCTGACATGACATGTCATATATAAATAGGTATCACAGATTTTTCTTTATATGTAAATCTAGATCTTTCTACCACAAATAAGTATCTACTACCATAACTACTGCTATTCCTGCCAACAACATTTAGCTATTCATACGGGTTACATGCTTCTACCTAATTGCAGTGTAAAACTCTCAGAGAAGTACTCTAGAGTAACTGTAGGTGTAACTTAGCTAATTGAGATTTAGGTAACTGAGGGCATAAAATATTCTTGATTTGACAACAGACTAACTAGTTGTCTAATCAAAAAACACCACAAGCTATGGTTATTTGTGATGTCAGTGAGACTCAACACAGAGGGTCACAGTATCCACTAAATGACCTAACCATACAATTCCTTCTTGCATTATTTAATCTTTAGCTATTCGTTCCTCCCCACAAATAAGGGCCTCTGCTAGGCATTGAAAAAGGGACCACATATTACGTTACAGAGTGATGATAAAGAAATAGAATTGAATGTCTTCTGTAGAGTGAAAACTCTGTGATCTGAAACACCTCAAAATCTGTCCCCGTGGAATATCACAGGCAAAATGATGATACTTAGTCATATATTTAAAAACTCTGGATCATAAGGGTTTATAACAGAGGAAAAAAACATTTAAGAAGTTAGCTCACTGTTTATCAGTAAAATCATTCCTACTTCTACATAAATTTAACAGGTTGTTGTAATCTTTCCTATCAGATTCACCAGAGCTTTGCTAACAATGGCAAATTCATTGCATTCCCTCTCCTGTTTGAAATTATAGCTGAAAGGAAACTTGTGGAACCACAGAATGGTTGGTGTTGAAAGGGATGTGTGATGGTCTTCTGGTCCAGTGCCCCTTCTCAGCCAGGGTCAGTTACGATAGTTTGCCCAGAACCACTTCCAAATAGCTTGCGAGTATCTACCATCTACTACTCAACAACATCTATGGGCAGCCTGTGCAATGTTTACCTTTCATTTACCTTTGTATTGGTCCAGAGTATTATTTTTTTAATCTTTTATGCATGATGATTAAAAGTATTTTCAAAACCCTGTAAATGGAAAAGTCATTTACTATATGTAGATCATAAAATTAGAAATTGTGTATATGAAAATTAGTATTGTTAACATAACTAATAATTAAGACAAAACATTCTTTAAAATGGAATATACAGATAGTAATATACACAGTCAAATTCTCAGCTGTTAAAAATGGATGGAATTTTTCCTGAGCCAGTGGCACTTACAAAAGCATAGTGGTGACTTATAAAAGCTTCAGATCTTGTCTAAAGAATATAGTTGCTTTTATATTTCCTTGTTTTCTGATTGCCATACTAAGCTGATACTGTCATATATAGCCTGTGTTTTTGAAATTATGAAATAAATTACGAGACATGTAGGAGACAGGAACACTTTTTTAAACACAGTATGTAATATCCCCACTAATTACTTTTCTTTTAAGTCTTCAAAGTTTTTTTCATAGTTACTTGGGGATACAATAATATTGTCAGTCTTTGTCCATCTTCTGATTGCAAGCAACTGAGTCCTATTTTAACTTTGTTTCCTTAAGATTAACAATTAATCGAAAGATATACATGAAACTATAAACAGCAGATAAATCCAGATGTTTACTATTAAGGCATACAGCATTTACTAATTTCTCCTACTTTCTTTAACCTGTAAAGCTATAAAAATAAAAACTGCTATTTCCATTATTTTCTACATCCCAGTTTCTTATTTTTGTGAAATATCATTCATTTGAAGGAATGCTTTTAAATAGTCTGTAACAAAAAGGAATCAAACTTACTGATGTTTCAGTACTGTACTGTAGAGAATATGATACATCATAATAGCATAACAGAATTGCAAGGACTGTGTTGAATAACATTATTCATATTATATTATTCACATTCATATTGAATCAGACTCTGAACTGTAGATCTAGGTTGTCTGTTTGGCCTTTACTAGATTTACTTTGGCCTGAGAACGGAGTATGACATGTTGAATTACTTGAGAGTTTTCCATGTCCCTTGTTTCCTAGGAGCATTTGATGTTATTATGATCTTTTCCTCCTGTAAATCTATGTCAATCCCACTAACTCTGGCCTCGTACCATGCCGGCAAGACAATGCAACCATACAGAACAAGGTTCATAGATCGGTGGCCTATGAGCAGCAGTGGTCATTTGCCAGCAACAGGGATTTACTCAATATGGGAGTTCTTTTGTGGCAAAAGAGAGAACTGCCTGTAGAAATTGTATGTGATTGAGTATTTCACTTCCCTTCAGGCTGTTATCTGTCAGTTGTCTAATAAAGGTATGAATGAAGAACTCTTCGGTCACCAAAAAGAATAAATGAGGACACTTTACTTATTTTTAACTCTTCCTTCGTTAATTAGCTTCTTGATCTTTGTATAGCCATTTCTCCTCAAACTGTATTTTTTTTTCCCTTTTACTTTTGCGTTCACTTCTTGCTTTATCTTTTAAAATCTTTTGGCTTTATCCTTCATTTTATCTTCACTTCTTTCTAACTACCAAACATATCTATCAAGTTTGAGGCATCAAGCAAAATGCTAAAGTGTTTTCAGAAGAAGCTGTGCATTTGTTTAAACGTTATTCCCAATTCTTTTCATTTGAAGTTATGACACATTCTATTCTTTTTTGAAGAAAAAAAAAATACAAAGGAAAAAAAAAAGAATACAAAGGAAAAAAAAAATTGAAATGGCAGATTGCATCTCGTAGCAATCTTTCAAAATATGATTCTTATTCCTAGTCAACTAAGCCAAGATTTTGAAATCTGTGTGCCTAATTTAGGAAACTAAATTGCTTAGTTTAATTTTTAAAGTAGCCAGCAATTTCTAGTGAGATTAATTTAGTCTTGGATTTTAGCCCAGGTCAGTCTCACTGATTTCAATAACAACAGTTAAAGCAATAAATAAGGCTTCATGAAATTATATTATTGGTCTCTGAAGTAGCTTATTTCCTACTGGTGTCATCACATACAACTCCCTTATCTTTGTGTCACAAAATTGATATCATTATTTCTCAAAAATCCAACCAGACTTCTTCATGAGACTCACTGTTTTTGCCAGTTTTGTAAAATTGAATTACCTTTTCCAAGGTATTTGAGTATAGTAATAGCAATCCTGTGTTAATTGCATGCAGTAAAACTCTGACCATAACTTGCAGAAGGTTTTATTAGGTTGGCATGTATTTGCATGCAAATACAAAAGACTGATTTTCATTGCTACCTGAATAAGCTGCAGTTATAAGCTGTAAAAATTACTATACACTCAGATGAAATTAATAGAGAATTTTCCTTGAATATTTGTGAATATTTGCTGTGACTATATACACATATATAGTGTATATATCCCACAAGTTCTTGAATCTAGCCTGCTATAAGAAATGGAAGCAAATGCTTGCCACTCTGCATTCAGGGACCTGACACAACGCTTGAAACTTGTCACTTCATATTGTTTAGGACTAGTGAAAAGCAAAGTTTACTTTCCCTCCTGCTATAGCTGTATAATTTTATTTTCAGAAAGATTAACTCTTATCTTGTTTTTCTTTGTCCCATTGTAAACATGGAGCCTTATAGTACAATACTGACTAGTAATGGGTCATGAGCTTTGTACTGAAGTTGGAGGTGTCAAAACTGATGCTTGTCAGACTTGCTCTGTCTGAACATTTCTGAATGTTCCTGTAGCTTTGTTTTCACTTAGGTTAGCTCTAGTAGCATTTTCAATACTAGACCAAATGTCTATGGCTAATTTATTTTACTACTGTTTATCTGAGTGTAGTACAACAGAAGTTTTATATACACAGCATTAACAAGTAGTTATTCTATGCAGAACTGGATATTTACAGCACTTAACATGACAATGCAGTGTAGAGAAATATAGATCCGATCTAATGGCAGATGCCTTCAGAAGTGGAGACAAAAGAGGTGGTGTAGAAGAGTGCAGTCATGGGATAAGGGGTGGGATGTAGGTTTGGCATAAAAGACCCCAGGGCTATAAACAGCTCACCCATAGTCAATCAAAGAAATGCACATCTCAACAAAACTGTCAAGACATTAAAGGCACCATATATCATAACTTTGGGGTAATGTGGAGCTGTGGACTAATGAAGAAAGACTAAATGTGTAAAAGCACATTAGCAAGCATGTAAACATTGTTCCAAGTGGATACTAAAGCAAGAAAGAAGAAACATGAGCATGATATTCCTCCCAGAAGATGACTGCAGATGCTGACAGCTTGCTGTAACACACTGCCATCGCTTTCCCCCAGCCAAAGACCTTAGGACACAGAAGAGTACACTAAGTGGGAGCACAACACCAGAAAAAGGGGTAGAAACAAAAGGAGTATAACAATCTTAATTGTGTTATTTCATATATATTATATATATATTTATACATATAAATATAATATACATATATACAATTCCCTTTTTTCTGTATGGTGGGTTGCTCCCAAGTGACAATTAAGACCACACCAGTGGGATGAGGGAGAGAACTGGAAGGGCAAAAGTTAGAAAAAAACCCTCATCAGTTAGATAAATGCAGTCTAATAAGTGATAGGGAGGAAAAAAGAAGTAAAAAACCCAAGAGGGGCAAAAGCAATACTTCACTACCAGCAGACCAAGGCTCAGCCATTCTTTTAGCAGCAGCTACTTAGGAAAAACTCCTGCCCCAGTTCTATTGCAGAGAATGACTTCATATGGGATGAAATATTCCTTTGGTCATTTGGGTTTAGGTGTCCTGGCTGTGTCCTTCCCAATCTCTTACCCACGCGTAGCCCACTTGCTGGTGGGGGCATGGAGCAGAGTAAAAAAGAGAGAAGGTCTTGACACTGTATAAGTACTATTCAGGAATAACTAAAAAATTGGTGTGTTACCAACTCTGTTTGGTCACCAGTCTAAAACTCTGCACCATACAGGCTGCTATGAAGAAAATTAACTTCCTCTCAGCCAAACACAGCACAATCTTCACCCCTTATTTCATACCATTTACATCATGCTCAGGTCCTACGTTATTCAATAGACTTTCATCGGCCACCATCCCCCACTTTCCTGTCCTTTGACATATACACATATACATTCCCTTAGTCTATGGGCAATCCCCACTCAAATTGTCAGTTGAGTTTATTATTTTAGCTACATCTGTTGCAATGGTCATTCAGGACAGATTAATGAAATAAGCTCCATTATAGCTAAACATGTCAGAAATGTCTTGGCCATACACTGCATCACTCTATCCTCCCTCCAGGGAAAATACAGCAATTAATTCATGTAACTTTGCACCAAAATATGCTTGAGATTGTTTTGTTGGGCTAAAGTAGGTACATACAATTCATTGTTAAAATTGTATAGAGGCTTTATGCCTTACTAGATTTTCAGTAGAAAATGTTGGATAATTTTTTCTGAAATGCTAAACCACAGTGGAGGTATAATAGATCTCTGCAACTATAAATATTTGGGAAAGGCTGCCACAATTCTATTCGGTGCATCAGGATGTAGTTTCCTAACTTAACAGAATCTCCTTTGAAAATTATATATGCCACTCACAGTGATACCTTTCAGATTGCTTACTTGGAGGGAAAAAATATTAGAAGCTCTAAAAAATTGCTCTAAAAAATTGTTCTTTTCTTACATTTTCTACATCTCAATACCAACAGTATTCAATAGAAACTTGTTACTTAACGTGTTAAAAAAATCAGCACCTGGATCACAGAATACAAGTTTAGAATTTTATATTATTATTTATCTAATTCTTTTTTCTGATGTTGAGCATCTTAATAACCTGTACCTGAAATTAATAAGAAAAAAAACCTAATGCCAAGTTCATTTTTTACTCACTTTTGGTCATTCAGTGATATGGACAATAAACTCCCATTCACAGTATTTCAGTTAAAGTTGGAAATTAAGTCATCTATGCTATCTCTTTTCTTTTTATCACAGATTAAGTCTTGGTGTCCTTATTCACGTTTGGTACCGGTAGGGATTTTACCCATGTGAAGTCTGCAGAAAGGAAACTACATAAAATTAGAAAAATGGTACTACTTTACCCAAAGCTAAAAAAAGGGTTATATTACTTCCAGTGCAGTCACCCTAGACAGAGGTCTGGAGCAGAAAATAAAATGAAATTGTGCCATTGCATAGGCTTAATAGGGCAATCGAAGAATTATCATCCATAATATTACCCTTTTACAATAAAGAATTGATGAAGCATCCTATACTGATCACTAATATCGCATTATGATAGTGATGCAACTTTCATCAAAGAGATCACATTAACTATACTGAACATGTGTGGTACAGTATTTTAAAACCAATCACAGCTTCTTCTATTTTTACATTTACTTGCAGTGACAAGAGAATGCCTACCATTTTTTTGCATGATTTTATGATTGTTGTTAGGAGTATAATCATGTTTTACACCTTTCTTGTTCCTTCTGCTTCAGCCTCCTTCAGCGAATAAATTTGTTCTTAAGCCATCTTCCTGGAGGAAAGAAGTGGAGGATAGAGCAACACATTCTTCATTTCTGAGGATTTCTGCAGAAGCACAGCTACTGTGCATTTAAAGATGTATTCATTCACTATAAAGGTAGTTAAAGCTAAACTTTGTCATGGAATTTTTTTGTATATCCGTAGGATTTTAAGCAGATGGGGGTTTGGGGGATTTTTTTTTTAAGAGATAATAACTAGTATATTGGCTGGAGTACGGTATTTATAGAGTGCACCTCACCTCACAAGTTACTTTTCTAAGCATTCATCACTTAGCTCCTGCAATAAAATTAGCTTATATTTTGAACTAAACATTTCTTTGATTATTTCACCACTTCCTACTTTTGCTTAAAACTTCTGAAGGTTATTATTTCTATTCGTTGTGGAAATGTCTTATTTTGAAACATGTTATCTTATGATCAACTGTAGATGTCAGCTCATAATTGATACCCTACATTGTTTGACTGAAAAGACACAAACCTACACCCTCTGATTAGTGGAAAGGCTGATAGTCCCAATACTAACAGGAGTTTTTATTTCTATGTTTTATCTTTCTCTAGGGGTGAAATCCAGATTTAGGCGTGATTTTGGAATGCTTATCTAATTATTATTTCACTAGAAGCACTCTACACCTGTGACAGAATAATCAGAAGAAGCTCTGCAGCCTTCAAATTTCTGTTTTTCATTAAAAAAAACATTGGAGAAGCAAGGAAAGATCCCTGGACAACTAAATGAGACTTGTTGTTGGGGAATATAGGAATAACACCTGTACTTTCTCCAGTAATCTATTTATAATAAAAGCTAAGTTATTTATCAAGAGTGTAAGTTATATAAGGACTTGTTTTCACATACCAATGTTTTTTTTAAAAAACTGTGTGTTATATACATGAAACCATTACAATGTTAGAATGTATTTTTCCTGACCAGGATGTGATTACTAAACAGATGGCTAAGTAGCAACCACAGGTTTGCAATAGGAATGACATAAAACGTGCTATGATGGAATTTACCCCTCAGGGAGATAAGGAGTTAGCAAGAAGTTTAGAGAGCATAGGGTCAGACAAAGTAAAATAAGGAGATAATATTATTATTATTAACAATAATGATAATTATTTTCAGAGTTCCTTTCTGTTTCTTCACATGGGCATTTGGTTGATAGACTTCTTAAATGTAAACTAATAAATAAGGTATTACTCAATCTTGTGTTTGTACTTGGCTACAATGACACTAAGAAAGCAACATAGCAAGGAACACTTCACTTTCTTAAAATATGAGTAGCACTGGAGAGAAAGACTTTGACTTTTTCCATGGATATATAAGGAAACACAAACATCATCACTGCATTTTGCTCTGATACTGCAGCCACAGCTTATTACTGAGTACTGCTCCTTGCTTTTTACACTGATGTAGAGTTGCTGATATTAATGCAATAGTACACTGACATCCGGATTTTTCACCTTGTTGTGGTTTAAGTACAATGAGGTGGCAGCAAAGCAGCACGCAGCCCCTTCCTCAATCCTACCACTCTACAGTGGGATGGGGAGGAGAAAATACAACAAAAAGTCAAGAGTCAAGACAAGAAGAGAGGGCTCACTCTCCAATTATAAACACTGGCAAAACACAGACTCAACCTGGGGAAACAAAATCAGTTTAATTTAAACAACAATACCACCACCAATTTACCAATTGAATCAGAGTAGGACAGTGATAAATACAACTGGATCTTAAAAACACCTTTCCCTTCTTCCCAGGCTCAGCTGTGCTCCCAGTTCTCTACCTCCTCTCTGCCAGCGACACAGAGTGGAAAGGAATGGGGGTTGCAGTCAGTCCCAGTTCATTCCATGTTGTTTCTGCTGCTCCTTCCTCCTCACAGGGAAAAATCCTCACAGTCCTCTGTTGCAACATGGCATCCCTCCCACAAGAGACAGTCCTCCACTAACTTCTACCAGTCTGGGTCCCTTCCACAGGTTGTAACTCTCCCTGTGACGGACTGCTCTAGTGTGGGCTTCCCTCGGAGTCAAGGTCTTCTTTAGGAACAGTCCTCTGCTCTAGAGTAGGGTCCTCCATCATGGGCTGCAGACAGGATTCTACTCCACTGTTGCTCTCTACAGGTTGCAAAGGCTCAGTTGCCATCTCATCAAAGGCTGAAGTGGAAGCACTGCTGCAGCACAATTTCCCCCACTCCCTGCTCACTAACCTCAATGTCTGCACGGTTGTCTCTCTCTTTCAAAAGAAAAGAACTCTCCAACAGATTTTTCCACTCTCTAATATGTTATGGCAGAGACACTGATTGGCTCAGCCTTGACCAGAAGCAGGTCTGACTTGGAGCTGAGGGAGCTTCTCAAAGGTTCTTAAAGGAGCCCACATCAGTAGTCCCTTCTCTCAGTACAAAAATCCTGCCAGACGCAAATGTAACATACACCTCAAAGTGTCAGAGGACTTAAAAATTTTCCCGTTATTTATGCTTTTAATTTGGCAGCATAAGTTTTAATTAAAAGTGTTATTTAATATGAAATAGTTCAGTGAACCCTGACTCTTCTTGGAAAATAGTATTTGTTCTTAATTATAGAGCATTTATTGGATTGTATTCTGTGCTTTTCTATCACATCTAAAAATAAAAAAGGAGTGGGTAAAAGAATACCAGAAAGAATGCTTTTGATCACATTCTGAAGGTTATACTGCTTGATGAACAATTGCTTAAGATTATTACTTTACTGCATGATTGCCTACCTTCCCCTTCTAAAAATCCCCAAAGTATTTAGAAAAATGCCTGAGGTACCACAATAATATGCAGACATAGCTTGTCACACACGTATGAATCAAACTTGACCAGAAGACTTCCATAAATTGAATTTCCCTAAAGCTTGCGAGTTCTTCCAAATGAAAATTTTTCGTGGTACTTTTCCAGTGTCTGTCATCAGTCACTACTGTACGTGCAGCTCAAAAGGAAGGATCCCAGTGAGTTCAGTTCTTTCCCAGTACATTTTTTCAATTCATGGCAGTTGATACCATAAGGAATGGTACTCAGTTAGAAAACTGAATTCATAAGAAACCGAATGTTCTTCTCTTCTCATTAATACATGGGTATGATTGTAGTTCTTTCAGTTCCAAGCTCCTTTGTGAGAGAGTTTGGGGTTTTTTTTCTGAGTTCACCTTTAGGTAAGTCTAGGATCTAGCATAAAGAGTTTTTCTTTTCTTCCTTTATCTAGTTTGCTAAAAAAAAAAAGACTAGGGTCACTCCAGTTTGTGTGACTCAGTCCTGTGAGCTGTATGATGTCCCCAGTGAACATTAAATTCAATGTGGCCTGTTACAGCAATAAAATCTTCCTTGTGTAATGAATGATATATGTCGTACTTGCCTAATACATGAGCAAAGAACAAATTGTCCTTTAGAAAGATAGATTTTTTTCAGCCCTTTAGCTTACCAGGAGGTGTTCAAACACATGGTAGAACTTGTTCAGCCTGTTCTTGCCTGCTCAGCTAACATTAAAAAAAAATATTTTTCTAAACTAACAAACAGATAGAAATTCCAGTCTAAAACTGGCTGACCATTTTACTTTGGAGCTACAGGAACAAACAACAACAACAACAAAACAAACACCAGGGGAAAACCTCCAATATTTTTAATGCCCATGCTGCAGGACTGGGGCTTCTGTGCATTTTCTTCTCCATATTAGTTTTTAATTTAGAATTTATCAGATTAAATATATCTGTAATCTAATATGTAACTCTCGGAACTATTTGATATGTATATGTCCTTCACAATTTCAGAAGTGGTCCAGTTAATATCTATTGAAAGAATGTCAAGGTTTACATACTAAAAATTATAATTATTCCTAAATTAAAAAAAAATATTTCACAAGGAACTGTTTCCTAATCTTTGAAGTTTGATAGTAAAGCACTTAATCTAATGATATATGTGGCTTTTAGTCTCCATAACATGAACTTCTTTGTTAAGACATTTATGTGTCTGCAGATGGGATGAGAAGAATCTTATTACTCAAATACATCAACAGTAACATTAAGTAAAAGAACATTGAAAAATAATTTCAAAAATAAACAAATATTAATAAATAAAGGATTGAATTATCACATGCTTTAGAACTTCCTTACGTTCATTGCCCAAGGAGATTTCTGTCTTGTTATTTTTATTACCATAGGTTAGTTCTTTAAGTTTGCCCTCCCATTCTCATTCACCTCAACTTTCTACTACATGATCAGCGATGCTAGAGCACTCACATTAGATTTGGGTATTAGCTGCAAAAACATTTTATAGGGGAATTTTCTTGCAAGATCGTAATTTCCATCTCCATTCTGTACAGCAGCATTTAGAAGAGTATAGCAGTGATGCCAAGATATACTACATTCTTTACTTTTCATCAACTAATGACAAAAACAAAGGCTAACAGATGAGAAATTAATTCAGAATCAAGATAAAACATTGTAATGAAGATAGCAATTCTAGAAATTAATACTCTGAGAAAAATTCAAATAAGAGATACATGTCCTTCTCAAACTAAAAAAAAATAAAAAATAAAAATTCCTTTAAAACAAAGTTAAAAAAACCTAACCTGTAGGTACTTTCACTCTTATATTGCTAAACATAGGAGGAATTAGAAATGATATCACCTCAGCTCAGTTTTCCCTTAAATTGCTGAATAAAAGCCCAGAAAACAAACAGACAAATAGAAATTGTAAAGGCATGTATAGTTCAGTTTTAAGTCTCAAATTTTGCATTTAAACTGTCAGAGAAAATATATCTAACTACTGACACGCAAGAAAGAACTGTAATGTTACCAAGGCTTATCTTGTAATACATTTCCATCCCTCTGTTTGTGTATATATATATGTATGCAAAAGGATTTATTTCCTAGCCATCCACGTATTGCCATCCTTATGTGATTCTACTCTACAGGTTATGTCAGAAATAAAACAAAGTCTTACTATTTGAATCTCAGAAATGGAGAATAATCCATGAAGCAAATGAATTTTTCTGAAAATAGATTCTAAAATAAACAACAAATAAACCTTGCAGATTGAACATGTATGATAAGCAGTTTTTACAACAAATGTTGGTTTATGAAAAGAAGTTGTTCTATTCCAAAGAGTGTCTGAAAATGTATGAGGTACTCTTAATCACCCAGTGAATAAGAAAATGGAAAAGGACAAAAAACTTGACAAGATACGAATGTAAGGTTTGATTCAAAGCCCTAGGAGGAAGGAAAGTTTCTTCTCAATCTTTTTGCTGGCCTCATGTATTGAGTGATACACTATTGCCAGTTAATTAAGGAACAAAAATATATAACAAACAAATAGCTTCACTATAATACAGATGTCTTTCTGAGATAGGTAAGGCTTTTTATTTATATAAATAAATAAGGTACTATTTATGTATTCTTTTAAAATGAATGGTTTTCCATAGATAGTGGAAAACATAACTTTGTTTTCTTGTCTTCCAGTGATGAAAAGTTCTAAACTACAGAGCTGAATTACTATGAAAATAACACAAAACACTATGTATTTACTGTTTCTTAAATAAAAAATAACTGAATATACTTTCAGTTTTGACTTTTTACTGGAATTCTAGAAATATAATATTCTGGGGAAATCTTAAGCATACAGAGATGTACAATATATTTGTTTCAATAGCTGAATGTGGAAATTTATGCCCAAATAAAATTAAGGGCAGAATACAATATGAGTAATCAAAAAAAAAATTCATTTAAAGTTGTAATATTCACAACTAGAAGTTAATTTACTGTGCAGCTTGTCTCCATGAATAGTAGAATTCAGTATAGATGGGTTTGATGGATACTCAGATTCATATAGGTTTCCTAGCATTATGAACAATATCTCTGATAATAAAATTAATTCTTGTACCATTTTAGTGTCTATGTAATATTGAAAAAAAATTTTTATCTTACCTTAGAGTCTATTACAGTACACAACATAAAGCACTCATCTGAAGTATGATATGATTTTGGAAATACTGTTAATTGTGAAAAACTTTTTATAGTTCATGAAGTACTTACACCTACTATAAAAAATAATTTCCTGTTAGAGAGCTAGTTATTATTTTATACTTGTATTTCTCTAAATTAATTTTAATATAATTTTATTACTACCATTATTTTATTGAAATCACTAAAAGTTGTGACATCTTACACATAATCTATATATTTTGATGTCATTCAGCTCTTCTGCAATGTCCGTCAATATGTATGTTCTGATTCATTTTTGTTGCGTCAATTACATCTCTTTAGTATATCTGTCTCAATGCTCTGAATATGCTCTGGGAGTTTCTATTCTTGTCTTTCCATGCATGATCTTGGGCTTTACTGATTGCATGCCATTGAAATCCTGTCATTTAATTGATTAAATTAATTTCATTTTGTCTTTCCTATTATATTCTTCCAATACCTTAGTGTTTTGCAAACATCACTTGGTTTATCTTTATGAGACTACTGTGAAGCAAGCTCTTATCTACCAGCAGAGGAAATTTTAAGTACTCAGCAATTCTACAAATCAAGTCACAGGTTTTCAAGTTCAGTGTTTAGAAAAAGGAGGATCCACATTTAGCGGCAATCTATGAAATAATTGCCATATGTGATTTGCTAAGAAAGAAGAACTTTGTCATAAGTGCTAGCACATCATCAAGTTCTCAAGGTATTATTTTACATCCATGAGATCAGTTCACAGTCTTATTCATCCTATATTAACATCTTCTCTTGGAATCCTGCTACAAATTTGACTTTGTTCATCAGAAAGGAATCTTTTTGATCACATGATTAAAATACTGTATCACAATGTTAATTTAAAGAGGACATAATTCAAACTGGCCAAGTAACTTAAACACTGGTATTTCCAAGCCTTTAATTGCATGTCTCTATAATCTTCATTCTGTTTTCACTTAATCCTCAATTTTATAATCTTTTGTGGTCATGTCCAAATACTGCTTAATTAACTGTAAAATATTATTGCAAAAAGAAAAAGCAAGATTCCTCTCATGACAGAAATAAACAATACACAACACAGATTAAAAAAAAAATTATAGGTGTTAATGAACTTGGTCAAAACACAAGAAATAAGTTTTATTAGAATGCATCAAAACGATGCAGTCAGTGACAATGTAAGTATTATCTTTGTAAGTAGTCATTAGCATTGTAAACATTTTTTATCAGTTCCCACTGGTAATTAAAAAACATCACGTTTTCATAAGATTCGTCATTGTTGATACAAGTCTTATCTACTTAGGCTGGTAGTAACTACTTCATCTACTTACACCGTCCCTCAGTTTGTATTATTTTTTATTATTATTCAAAGTGAAAAGTAGTTATCTCTGCTCCCCAAAGGTGTGTTTTGAGGCAATGAAATAGGAGAGATGGGAGAGTCTGAATGGAAAGCAAAGACATAGCAGATATAACAGCACTGAATGGTAGGTACTGCTCCCGGAACCACAGTGCTCTTCCAATAATGTTGTTGCAAAATAATTTTGGTATCAAATATATTTAAAATTGCAGTAATGCTGTAGTAATTGTTCATCTTTTACTATTTTGTATGGCATTATGGCACATATAATATATTCTAGGGTCTTCCATTTATAAGATGTAATAAACAGCTTCAGGTGGTACAATCCAACAAATTGATGGTCCTCCGTTTTTAGAAGTAAGGGCAAAGCATGTCAGAAAGTCTTATCCTGTTACATATGCAGAAGAATGAACTGTAAATCAAGAAGTCACTATATATTTTTCATCATTATTCATGATTTACCTGCACCAAAAATTGTACCAGGTCAATGCTAAATTCACGTTCACTGGGATATTTAAGAGGTTTCTGACCTAACATTGATCCTCTAAAGTCAATGACATTTTTACCGTTAACATTAACAGATATTGGGCAATGCTGAGTGCTTTAGAAATTCCTGTGTGAGAAGTTGCACAGGGAATCAGGTGGAAGGGTTTACAACCTACTGTTACAAATGATGCAAAACCTGAGACAAAATAGTAGTTTGATGGTGGTCGTGAAAGAGAAATCGAAAGAAGGAAAACATAACATAGTAACTCACCAAGAGTTTTCCTGAAATATGAGTAATAATATTAATAATATTGTTTAAAATGAAAGATATAGAATGACTAGTGAAGCACAGTGTCTTTGTTACCCCTCTCTTAAAAGGGTGGGAGCACCTTGTACTGACATTTTAACTCAAAGAAAGGTTTAGAATGGTAAATAACATAGTCAAAGAGTTTCAAAGACTTCTTAAAGAAATTGGTATGCTATCTGGAAAATAAATCACTTCTTTATAACATATAACATTTAGGCCTGAAAGGAAAACATAAAATAAAACTCAGCAAACTAGGAAGTCTGATGAAAATGTCAGTGTTAATTACATAGGTGTAAAAAAATATGATATTTACATTACATTATTGTAGACTGCTATAAAATCAGAAAATATATTTCTTATGGTTGAAACCCTTGTTAACAATTATGTTGAGATGTCTCTACTGCATTAATGAATGAAAGCCTTAATGGACACTGGTAAAACAAAACCTAACTTAGAACCTTGGCCTATATTCAGACAACAGAATACCCTGTGGCATCTCTACGAGATACATCATGATTAAAGAAAAAATATTTCAGACATTGATTGCTTTGGTTAAAATTGTTACATGGAACAGGTTCATTACTAATGGATCACTAGAATATGCATTTACAGATGGATTTTTCTGTAGGCTTCAGTCTTTCCCCTAGGGCATCATATGCAACAGCATGTATGGATAAAACTAGAGTCCATCTCTTGCATGAGCAGATAACAATAGAGTGCACAGTGTATGTGAACAGCTGCTAAAAATCATTAAGCATCCTTGGTTATTTAATTATTAGAAAGTCCTAAATTCCTTACTATCTTTTCTTTCTTCAGTTAATCACACTTTCCTCTGCTTCCTTCATTTTTTTCACTGTATCAACTAAGAATTTCCTAACTAGTTTTTCTCTTTTCATGCAATTATCCCCTTCTGCTTTGTTTCCCTTTTTTGCTGGTTAATCACTTCCTTATTCTATAATTAAGGACTAATTTATAATAGTTTCTAGTACCCATTTCCTTAAAAGGATTTGGCAATTGATTTTCAGATTATTAATGACTCCAGATGCATATAACCTTTATTAAAACTTGTACTATGGCACAAGGAAGAGAACTATCTGAAGAATAGCAAACAGTAAAATTTAAAGAAGATGAATGAAGTAGGGATGCTTCTACAAGGGTTGCTTTTTGAGTAAAGTTCTGGACTTGAGCTCACATTCTATACATTTCCAGAAATTATCTTAACCTATTTAAATCACTGGCAGCAGAAAGTAAATATAATATTAACATATACATATACTAAAGTATCATAAGTAGCAAGTGGATCTCCGTAACTCATTATTCTGACATATAATGATAGAAAATTGGTGCTGAGGAGTTTTGAAATCTACAAGTTTCCCCAAAATTTGAAGTCAACTTTTGCGTACATTTGTCTGCAATTTTAATAAAAGATTTTGCTGTAATTGAAAAAAAAAAAAAAAAATTAAAAAAGCTGCAGGTGACAATATAGCAAGTCTTTGGTGGAGATTTTAAACAAACAAAAAAATCTCCAAAATCGTGTGTTCACAACTGATAGGAAAAATATGTACATGTTGCAATTCCAGCATCTGAATTAGAAACAACACTAAGTTTAGATGGATATAGCCTTGCTAATTTTTTCAAGACTTTTCAAGCACATAAGCTTTCATCCAATACTGTTTATAATGAGGCATTCCGGTTTAATATATTGTCAGAGGGCTACAGAGAGCAGAAAGGGGAAGCGGAATTAACTATAATTGCCCTTGTTCATAAAAAGGAATGAAATATCTGCTTTGTTCTAAAAAGGATCTTCTTTCTTCGTTAAATATACATGTGAAGATCTTTCTAGTTTTGAACACAGTATGAAAAGAATTACTGTAGTGCTTAAAAAAAATGAGAAGGATCGGTTTATTAGGTTTGTGAATAGTTTGGAAGTATATGAAATAATATGTGCCCTGAAGAAACTTTATCGTATTATGTGTCTTTGATAGATTTGAAAGACCTGATTTGTATTTCAATGAGTAAAATTTGTCTTTTGTATCCTTTTAATCAATGAATACAACTGCTATACACATTCCCTGAGGCAGTAATTGCCACAGAGAAGCATTTCCATCCAGGGAAAGAAGTCTAGCAAGAATGTATCTTGTTGCTTTTATGAACACTTGTAATAGATTTTATCAGTAGCTTTGTCATATAACAGACATGATATAGCTCCCACTTTCTCAGATAAAATTGCACATGCTTCCTTTCTTATTCCACAGAAATAACAAAGGAGTTCTACAATTATGGGCAAATCTACTCCTATAGTTTGAAAGGTACATCAACCAAAAAACCATTTGCACCTCTCCTTTGCACAAATTACTTATATGCAATTGTAATTTATAAGTACATATGACTGCAGGTGGAGATGTGTCCAGAACATCCTGCACAAAGTTCCATCCTAGGCACTATTCTGAATTATTGTAAGGAAGAAGGAAACTGTCCAGCATGCACCAATATTGGGAGAAAAATGCATGCATATTTCCCAATGTATAGTAAATTAAGGAACTGTTATGTTTAATACCAGAAATTGATCCCAAAGTAGACAAGCGCATGAAATTGAACTATTTGTAGAAGTAAAGACATGAATCATAACCATTCCAATAATAAGACGCATATGTTTTGGTATTTTATACCATGAAGTTCCTATTTAATGGAAAGTCAAAAAGGTTTGTAGTTGGATTTCAGAGAAACTGCTTGAGAAAACAGGTTTTAAGAGACCCATATCATATCTTAATTGAATTTACTCACTGAAGAAGTGACTGATAGGATCTTTTTATTATACAATGAAAGCCTTTCTACTCTGAGTATCATATAATATATTCAGGATAGAATTCAGTTATTTCATATAGAATATACTGAAATAATGTATTTTTTATAATCTATGTAAGAAGTCTTCGCCAAATATTTACTATTGTAATGGGTCTGGCTGAGCTGGTTTTCCACATAGAAGCAGTGTTTTGTGCTGGGAGCTAGAAGGGTGTCGCAGTCGGAGCGCAGACGTCCGAACCACCTCCTAAAGGGAGAGGGATTGAGGGACAGTGGAATATCTCCCCACCAGGCTCTTAGGCAATGATGGAGACCGAATTAGTATTTAAGAAGTTTATTATTAAGTATATTCAAATAAAAATGTATTTATTCTACGGAAATATTATAGTATCAAAGAATGTCACGCCCACTCACTTACTCCCCCTCTCACCCACCGAGAGATAAGGGCAAATAAGAACTTAATGTGTGCTGATAACACACCCGTGTTGTGACTACTGCTGAGCAGGGCTCACACAGCACCAAGGCTCTTCCTAACATTCACCCCCCTGTGGGATGGGGTGGGCAAGATTTTGGGAGGGGACACAACCAGGACAGTTGACCCAAACTGACCAAAGGGATATTCCATACCATATGATGTCAGCTCAGCTATAAAGCTAGGGAGAAGGAGGAGGAGGGGGGGGCCGTGCCGTTGTCCTCCAGAGCAACCGCTGCGGGTCTTGGAGCCCTGCTTCCCAGGGAGTGGCCAGACATCGCCTGCTGATGGGAAGTAGAGAATAACTTTGTTTTCCTTTGCTTCCGTGCGTGATTTGCTTAGCTTTGCTTCTATTATTATTAAACTGCTTTTTGTTTCTCATATTATTTTCCTCCCCTTTCTTTTTGCTCTGCTAAGGAGGGAGAGCAGAAGGAAAGGGGGGCGTGATAGAGTGGCTTGGTGGGCACCTGACGCTCAGCCAAGGTTAACCCACCTCAACTATAAAGAAATTACTTTTATAATTACATACCTCACTTTTTCTATAACTACCTGCCACACTTTTTCTGATAAGGCAGCATCACTTACAAAGTTAGACATAAGGAAACCCAAATGATTCTCTAAATGTACACGTACTGTGTATGTATACTGTGAATATAGGTTTTTGCATTGATATGGCTATTGTCATTCTATACAACTTTCAAAGTTTATGACAACTCACATCATACTTCTCTAAGCATAACGGTTAACATATTCCTTACTCTCAACTTAAATATAATGACATTAAGTGACAACTGTACTTAATTATTAAGCATATGAGTATGAATATTTGAAGATTCTGCTTAACACTTCCTAGGGATAATTTTTTTAGGATCTGTTATATTTGCTCATTTATGTCATACCCGAAGAATATGGCTGTTAAGTGTTATTTACATCAACTATATTTTATTCATATATATTTATGAACGAGAAAAGACCTATATTTTATTGTGTTCATCTTCATCAACATTACCAAGTAATAGAGCATAATATGAGCCAACCATTCAGGATCTGATTTACAGACTATTTGTTTTCATGGAGGTTACTTTGAATTCCTTTAAGAGGAACACATCTTCAAGTTCAGTTTAATCCAAACAGAATCTCATTCCCGGGCTCTGTGCTCACTTTGTGGGGCTAACTAAAGCACAGTCAATGAGGATAATCAGTATATTTGCTTCAAAAGCATGCTTCTTATCGTTCTGCATAATGTAGGCATAATCAGATACTTACCTTGCATAGGCTGATGCTGCCCTGAACTGATGAGGGCAAGGGAGAAGACAGGGAAACTACACAGCTGTGACTATGTCTTGTAATGCTTATAACATTCATAATGCTTATACACCATTCATGATGGTTTAATGCTTTTTCAAGAGTTCAATAGCTTCATTTTCCATATCCCTCTTTGGCAACTGCTCCTATAGAGCCTTCTAATGAATGCCAAAAAACTCCAATAATAATAGTCTAAAGTACTAATAAGCAGTAACAACTTCCGTGGAGGTACAAAAGCTAAAAAAGGTGCACAGACATATATGTGCAGTAGCAGACTTAACAAGAGCGTTGGGGTAACTAGTAAACTGCTTTCACTAAATAGAGACACAAATACTCTGAATGTCAGGTAACATACAAATAACAGGACAATCTCAGTGGTGATGAATGAATAATTTTGTAGAAAATCTTAAAAAGACAAAGTAAGACTTTTGAAGAAAAATTTTGAATTCAGTAACAGAGATTTGATAATTAAAAAGATACATATGATATCACAAGGTGTTGCTTATTAACAAGTGTGGAGCATGCAACGGGTAAATATGTTATTTGTTACTACTAAAGCATGAAAAGTGAAACTTGATGAAATACCCTTTCTTTCCTTCTTGTTCATGACAGAGATTTTGCAATAATTGATCTATAATCTTCAGTTGCAATATTAATGTATAAACAGAAAGTACAGGAAATAGTACAGCAGATTTATAAATAGTAGCAGAAAAATACCTATATTTTAATAATCCACCTTCCTGAAATTCTGAATGAAAATACACAATATATATGATGGGAATTTAAAAGAATAATTAATTAAAACAAAGCAGCAAAAGCTAGTGTATGTATGGGTACTTAATACAACAGGCTATCTCTGCTGTAGAAATAATTCATGTCAGCTACAGATATATAACATTCTCTAAGAAATGTGAGAATAAGGAAAGAAATCCATCACACAATATTATTGCTCCCTATTTGTATTTCTCTTGAGCTGTATGTTATTATTAGGAGTTTTGCTGTATGGATACTATACAAGCACAAAAGAAAACCAATTTCTACCACAAGGAAAATAAAGTATAATCATAAAATATATTTTACTGCATGCCTACGAAAAAAAAGAAAAGATGAAACAGCACCTTTCCTGTGATAGAAGTCACAGCACATCAATCTGAAGAGCTGTAAAACTTCTGAAGACAGCATGTCAAAGAAAAATTTTGAGGAGGAAATTGTAAGAAAGAGTGGAAGTCCTTTTTGATTGCTCCTAGGATAAGAGGTAGCTTGGAAGAAAGAACAAACTTCTTGTTTAAAAGTATGTTCAACTTAGCAATGGGATGTGGCATCACAAGCCAGAGATGTATTTGATTCAATTGCTTATCTTGGTTAAACACCTGATCCTAATTTTTAAGTTTTTTGGCCCAATATCAAAGGCCATATTTTAATCTCTGAATCTACATAACAGCTGTATGCCTTTTGAAGAAAGTAAATCTCAACACTCTGAAAAAGTGAAAAGCCTGAGGAAAAAAATATTTAAAATTAAATTACTCTGGAGAAATCTATAGCAACTATAGACAGCTATACTTCTGATATGTGAGTTCTCTTGACATCTGTTATTATATATATATATATGTCTGTTTATATAAAACATGAACATAGCTTAACCTATTGTCTGTTACCGGAAAATGCTACTGATTATCACCTTTGTTGTCTATTTGTTTGTTTCTTAAGGCTTATAGAGAGAAAAGACATTCACATCCCTGGAACAGCAGCAGTATATTTATGGCAAAGATCAAATATACTTAATCAGAGTAAGACAGGGAAATTAACACTATAAACCACTAATAAATCTTAATCATTTATCAAAAATAAATCTGAAATATTCAAGACCCATCTTATACTGATATATTTAATTTTTTACTTCCTAAATTCATAAGGTTAAACAAATTTTATTGTATATAATATTGTTCTGTTTTGTTCTAATTCTCTGTATTTTACCAGCAATTACAAATACTATGATATAATGTCATCCAACAGCAAAAGTCGAAATTCTTTAGGAGTGCATATAATTCTCATGACACATCCATCTGCCATCTGTCTCTAAATACCACTTAAAGCAAAGGAACAGAAATCAAAAGCAAAGTAAAAAGTGCTGAGCTTTTTTCACAGAGGTAATTTTTTCAAAGCAAAGCATTCCTGTCAGTCAGCTTACTCTTGACCAGTTTTTGTATGGCTATTTTCCAAAAGGTTTAGCTACTGATTTTGAATATAGTCACAATAAATCTGGCAGAGCAAGCAAAATCATTCAAAATATCCATTTACTAGTTTTACTCAAGGGTAATCCTTTATCCTGTGCAGGAATTAATGCCACTTTCTCCAAGTGAAAAGTTGCTTTTTCTTTCTGGTAAAAATGACCTTTCACTTTGCAAAACCATTAGTTTTGATGTTCATTTGCTAGCAACAACTAGTATTGGCTAGACCGTTGGAACACAGTAAAAAATAGTCAGTTGGATTTTGAGGAAATTTAAGTATTATAGCTGACGATATTTCCCCTCCTTACTTCCACCCCAAAAGCATTTGCCCCAAAAGCTGAGTATTTTCTATTGCCCGTGTTCTCTACCTAAGTTGTCTTTGCCTGAATACCACAATTAATTAAAGATGGACAGCTTGTAACCTCTATTTCAGTGAAGCAATTTGTCAGAACTTTATTAGATAAGATTTTATGTGCTTTTCTTCTTCCTCTAAATACACAGTTTATTAAGATCCTGGTCAGAAGACTAAGCTTCATGTTTCCACCTGGAATTTTCATTAATTCCTTTCTTCAGATATAGACGTGATTGTGCTTATATTTAACTCTGAAATCAATGAGATCATTTAAATGACTAGAGCTAGGCACTCTTATAAGAGTTTTGTTGAATCAGGGCTTAGAAGAAGATGTTTTATTGCAATTTTAATTTTTTCATTTTACTGTCTTAAAGCTACTACTAAAAGCTTAGTGCCATGAATTGAAGAGCCATAGATTCCCTTCAAGTGTAAGAAAAATATGAGCTGTGAGTATCTAAAGTGGGTTTTGGGATTTTAACTCCAGAATTCTATTATGTTTTAATGTTTTTGTTTTAGTATAGGCTACCTAGTGTGTCATGCACTATATAAATCATGCCCAATTGAAAAAGGAATTGCAGTTGATTTTGTATAACCTGTTTTCAAACAGATTGTATTCCACTGATAGCATAGTCCTCTGGGGAACTGAATAACACAAGGGAGTCTGTATCTTGTTAGGATTTGCTATATAGTTTTCTTTTCTTTATGCCTTCAAACCTCCTAGTATTTTAAATATAGTAGAAAACCTTCAGAAACTGTCATTTCATAGCATGCTTAATTTTAGCAAGAACTTCCACTGGCTATGTCCTTGTAAATTTTTCAGCCTATTTTCAATCCCAGGGATTGAAGAGAAGGGAAGCTAAAGGAGGGGTGGCAGGTGGGATGGGAGGGTGGAGGGGTGAAGAGGTGTGGAAGAAAAACTACAACAAAAAACTCAAGCAAACCAAATCACACAAATTTTCAAATGAAGGCAGAACTGAAGGACAGAAGGATGCATTGAAGGAACAGGATGGATAAGTAAGGTGTAAGAAATTAGGACAGCATGATAGACAAGGAGGCAATTAGTAGTCTGCAATTCAGAAACGCCAGAAGATAATACAAAGGGCAAAAGATAACAATATGGCAGGTGGGGAATGAGGGGGATATTAGTATATACAGGAGAAAGATGGAGCAAAGGTATGAAAAAGGATGAAATTGCACAAATATCTACTGACTCAAATGAATGTGTCAGAACTCCAAGGGCAAAAGGCAGACTTGAACTAGACGGTAAGTAAAATACAGATGTAAGAAGTTTTGTTGGTTTATTTTATTTTATTTTATTTTATGGAGTGAGAAAGATCAGATTAGTTGAAAAAGAAGGCATTTTAATTTTCCTTTTTGGAAAAGATGGATGCTTTTTACTTAATGATGCTCAGACTTCTTCTTTCTTAAATGGGTTATATTTTACGTGCTATTTAATTAATAAACGTGCATATTCGTGATCAGTGATGAGACATAACTAACACATTCCAGCTATCTTTTTTTTTCTGATAGCATTGTTAACTAGTGCACTAGAAGAGTTTAGTTTTATTCAGTACTTTATGCAAATCTCCCTAGTCTTTTTGATAGATGTAGCTGCAAGGTGTAAGTGGGTCTAAAATTATTTAGATCCAATTACCTGTGCATTGGAAGCCACTTATTCTAAATTAGAAGATTCTATTTCATCACACTCCTAATATACTGCAAGAGTATTACACTAGCAAGATCAGACTGTTAGGAAGTTAGGTATGAAATAACCCAAATAATGAGCAAAACTTCGAGTTTTTATGTTCTGTCTTTCATTCTTGAGTGAAATAAAATTGAGTCTCTCTTTTTGGTAGCAGAAATTGATTTGCAATCACTGGAGGAAGGAAAATACAAAGGGGGTTAAAATTTTTTGAAAGTATTAAAAATGAGATAATGAAGTACATAAAGCAGAATGAATAGATTTTTATGAGGTTAAAGGATGCATTTCCTGTATAAATAACAATATCAGAAATATAAGGTACGCTTGTACTGCATTACTTTAACAGACACTATACACAACTGCTGAGTGACAGTCTTCTCCAGAACTGTAACTGTAATGTAAATCAGACATATAAAAAGATGCAGCGGAGACACAAATAAGAAGTGTCTTGTCCAAAATCATGCAGCTGGTGACTGTAGCCAAAGCATAAGCCTATTGTGCTGACAAAATAGAAGCACACTAAACAAAATATTAGCATGTGTTTGACTTAAACCTCAACATAAGTACTCAGATAATGTAATCACTATATAAGTACTCTAACATGGTAACCACTAAATATTGTATAATGCTAATAACATTTTGTAACAGCTAAGCATAAATATATAAAAGATAGACATATTCCCAAAGAACAAGGAAACCTGTCAAATGGTTACGTAAACAGAGGACAGTAAAAAGTAGTAATATATGTAAGACTGAGAAGGTGGGAGAGGTGGCTGATGGAACCAAAATAATCCTGAAGAATAAGCAAGACAAGTGCCTGAAGAAACAAAGGCAAGTCTTGAATCCAAAAATAAAATGAACCATGCCAAGAACAAATGAGATCACCAAGAACACCTTTTTGTGTGGAGAAGGAGCCAAGAAGCATAAAATACCAGCTAGAAGAAGCAGAGAAGAAGAAGATTGTCTGATTCTGCCTTCATTACACACCTCTCAGGACTGGTCACTTCATCCTCAGTAATGGAGTTTGTCAGGAATAGTAGCCATTGATGCTAAGCAAGCAGCATCAGCCCCATGGTATTGTATACTCTCGCTAATTCAGAAAAATCTTGTTAAAAACTCATGGTTCCATTTTGTAGTTATAACAACTAATAGAGACTTATAGCTAATCATTGTCTTGTGTATTATTAAAAAATAGCAATACCGTGAACTGTTTTTTCCAAGTTTAAAACTAGCCCAATTTTAAACACTCTTATCACTAAGATCTCTAATTGTTTAACTGATATACAGGCCTACATATATTCAGTTATAACCTAAATAATTTTGGGTTTTGTGTGAACTAGAGGTTTAGGTTACTAAATTAGCAACATTCTATAGGTTAGCGTGAAATGAAAACAATGCTAGCAACAGGGAAGACCAAAGACTGAAAACTAACTGACTTATACACTTATGCACTGACTTACACTAAAGGAACTCCAAACTAATTAACGTTACTGCACAACAATATAGAGATGTCACTACTTATTGTAACACTGATTACCTCTCTCACTAGTGGATCATTGATAAGTAAAAATGGCAATACAAAACAAATAGTTACTCTAAGAACTAGAAGCAGTAAAGACACCACCTTAGATTTCAGTATGATACACCAGCTGATGGCCATAGTATAGATTCTGCTAACATGTCAAAACCCAAACCATAGTGACTCATGGTTTTATTAGTCCAGGTTAGATTATGGTGTCATACTAGTGGAGTCTATCTGCTGTTCTCACTCAAAGATATCTGAATACACTTTAACAAAAATTTATTGTTGTTATTAGTGAGATAGCTTCATAGTTTACTGTGTGTTATTGGCTATTTAACATTCCAGGGATTTCAAAAGCTATAGTAGAGGGTCCTATCAATCACCATTTTACATAATCCTTTATTTGTTCTGTGACACAACTAAAACACCTGTAGTGAAACTGGACTCACTTGTTGCTGTTTGTCACCTCCATGCTTTTACGTGCACTGCTAAAACTATAACCTAGAGATTTCTATTTCACTTTGAAGTGCTTCTAAAGTCACTGACACCTAAGGCCAGTTGATATATATCACTGACATATATCTTAATATAATCTACACCCGTGGGAATGAAATAATCTAAATTAAATCCTGGCATACAAAAGAGAAGAGTTTAAAAAAACTAAACATATTTAGCTTTCATTACTATGTTTAAATTCCTGTCACATAATAATGCACACATCCATACTGATAGGATTATATGTATGTCCTGGTTCGGACAGGACAGGGTCAAGTTGGTGCAGCCAGGCTATTCTATACCATGCTGACATCCTGCCCTGGGGAGAGTTCCGGNAAGGTATGTATGTAAACACAATGTATATACACTTACTTCTATTCATGTATTTAAAATATACTGGTTTAATAATACATTTCAGAGAGAGATCTATAAAAATCACTAGGTATATTACTAGTGCATATATTTATATATACAGATCTGTAAGTAAATAGGAGAAGATGACATGACACATATTTTATCAAAAATAAAATTACTAAATAAGTATCGTTTGGAAAGATCGGCCATCTCAGATAGAGTAAATGCCTCTTATTTATATGTCCAAATAATGAGAAATGCATTTTGTATCTTTTCTTTGACTTCAAGCTATTATGCTAATACCATTTCAGTCTTGCTGTGATCGTTTTTCTAATTGCCTTATAAAATGGCAATTTAAAAAGTAAGAAAACAAACAAACAAAGTGGTGTGTCTTTGCCATAAGAGTACTCTTATTTTAGTTTCTGATGGTCTGAAGTAAAAAAAAAATCATTGAAGATGCCTAGAATAAATTTTAAGTAATTGCTCTTTAGAATAAGATAAAAAATGATGGCATATTCTGCTTTCTCATCAAAAGTCACTGCCAAATATGTCATGTTCTTACCAATTTTCTTGCTTCTTTAATTTCTGTTTCTTGCTATATAATATAATAAATTTATCACTGGAGGATCAACATGGGGAAAAAAAACCAGAAACTTAAAATTAATTAAATTGTGCTTCATTTATACAATTTTCTTTTCCTGAAATGCATCTATAATGTCCAATAACTTTGGATCTTAATACATTCCTTTGTCCTGGGTCTCCGATCAAGCACACTTTGTACATTTTTGCTATTCCTTGGGCTGTTCTTCACAGTGAACTAATTTCCCCAAGATAAAGTTTGCTGCTCTTGGAAGAAGGGCTAAGGGAGAGTACTAAGGAAGGAATTAAGCTTGAAAAGAACTGTGAATGAGATTTCATCACATGTCATAGAATCATAGAGTGTTTTGGATTGGAAGGGACTTTTACAGGTCATCTAGTTTCAACCCTTCTGCAGTGAGTGGGGACATCTATCACTGGATCAGGTTACTCAGAGCACAGTCCAAGCCAGCCTTGAATGTTTGCAGAGATGGGGCATCTACCACCTCTCTGGGCAACACCTTCAAGTGTTTCATTACTCTCATGGTAAAATATTTCTGCCTTATATATAGTCTAAATCTTCTCTCTTCTCCTGTCACAACAAGCCTGGTTAAAAAGATTGTCCCTATCTTTCTTATCAGCCTCATTTAAGCACTGAAAGGCCACAATAAGGTCTCCCTGGAGTCTTTTCTTCTCCAGGCTGAACAATCCCAACTCTCTCATCCTGTCCTCACAGGAGAGGTGCTCCAGCCCTCTTATCATCTTCATGACCCTCCTCTGGACCTGCTCTAACAAGTCCATATCCTTCTTGTGTTGGGGGCTCCAGACCTTGATGCAGTATTCTAGATGAGGTCTCACAAAGCAGAGCAGAGCAGCAGAATCACCTCCCTCAACCTGCTGGTCGCTCTTCTTTTGCTGCAGTCCAGGACACATTTGGCCTTCTGGGCTGTAAGCACACATTGCTGGCTCATGTCCAGTTTTTCATCCACCAGCACCCCCAAGTCCTTCTCCACAGGGCTGCTCTCAATCCCTTCATCTCTCAGCCTGTATTGATACTGGGTGTTATCCTCACCCAGATGCAGGACCTTGTACTTGACTTTGTTGAACCTCATGAGGTTCACATGAGCCCACTCCTTCAGCTTGTCTAGATCCCTCTGGATGACATGTCAATCTCATGCATGTCAACCATACTGCTCAGCTTGGTGTCATCTGCAAACTTGCTGACGGTGCACTCGATCCCACTGTCTGTGTCGTTGATGAAGATATTAAACAGCACTGTCCCAATATGGACTTTTGAGGGACAACACATCATCTCCATCTGGACATCAAGCTGTTAACCTCTACCCTCTGGATGCAACCATCCAACATTCCTCATCCATTGAACAGAACAGTTCACCTATCAAATCCATATCTCTCCAATTCAGAGAGAAGGATGTTGCGGGTGAGTGACTCAGAAAGATGTTGTGGACTCAAAGAGTCAAAGGTCTTGCAGAAGTCCAGATAGATGACATCCATTGCTTGTCCCTTCTCTACTGTTGTAGTCACTCCATTGCAGAAGGCCACCAGATTGGTGTTGTGGTTTAGACCCTGCCATGACTTAAGCACCATGTGGCAGCTCACCCACTGCCCCTCCACCCCCAGACAGGAAGGACAAGAGGGAAGAAAATAGAAAATCCTATGGATTGAGATACGGAGAATTTAATACAATGCAAAAGAAACAGTAAGAAGAGCAATAGTAACAATAACAGTGATGAGACAATATACAAAACAATTTATATAAACTGTACAGGCTGCGAGAGCTGGAAAAAACTGCAATAACCCCCGGCTCGGACTGCATGCTCCTGCTGTCATAGGCATGTTGTCACTGATTATTCAACCTGATTTAATAGGAAATAGCTTTAGATCTACAGGTAGGAATGCATTGTATTAAAAATTATAGTCTATAAATTACAATAGGAAAAGATAAAGGCATCCTTCTCCAAGCACTGCCATGAAATTTTGTTCAGTTTCTTTCAAATTCAGTGTCCATATGGATAGGAAACTGAAGTAAAATCACCTTTGTTTTGCCTTGCTATTTCAACATACTCAAGTATGTAAACATGACAAAAACCTCTATGAAGTTGCCATAGTGCACATTATACACACAGACTTTCTGAAGATTATTTTCCAGTTCCCTGACTCAAGTATGTTGATATGAATTTTGATCCTTTTGTAAAACTTGCAAAAGATTAGTGGAGGTTGTGTCAGAATTAGCTTCTGACTTCTGTTATGTAAAACCTTTCTTTGCATAATGATGAAAAAAATAAAACATTAAAAGCTATGTATGTATTAAAATCATTCCAAATAAATCCATTAAACAATATTTAATAGGTAATTTAATTTTTTAAAAGTGTTTCTATCCCTTAGAAAGCATTTTAGTCTTTGTATTCATATAAATTGAAGACACATTAAAAATTAATGGGAAAAATAAAGTTTGCAATTATGGAAGTAGTATGAAAAATGTTCAAACATTTTACTGTGAAAACTTCTTTCATTATAAAATATGTCATAATTCCCCAAAAGACAATAAGGCATTTTGCTTTGTTTAGGTGTTCAAAAATTAAATCAAATTATTTTCAGTATTAGCCCCATTTTCTTTAGAAAGAATACAGACAAAATCTAATTGGGTGCAGTTTAAATCCTAGATACATTTTTTATTTCCCAATTCATAGATAAAATATGTGCATATGCACATTTATGTCTAGATGTATAACTTGTATTTATCAACAGGAAAACACATTTCATTATGAGTTTTTCTCTAGAAAACTATAGCAGAGAATGGAAAACCAGATCTGTAATTGTTTTAAAGTATGTGCTAAAAGGTAAATACAGTCTTATATCTTACTGAACAGATTCAAAATATTTTAGGAATAGAAAACAAAAATTTTCAATTTTGTGGAAAAAAAAATTCTTATTTTAGTTTCTTAAAATATTTCTCTCTTTAAAGTGTTTAAAATTTGAGTCCTGAAGGTTTTAAGTTCTGCAAAAATTGCTAAAGTATACTGTTCTGCTGTAAGCTCTGTATTTTGGATATCAAAAGTTTACATGTTAATAGAAGAATTTCCATTTTGCCATGCAGAAAACATTACATGAATAAGACTGGCAACAATTTGTTTTAGCAGTGGAGATCCCAAACTAATGCACTTCACATTTTCCATTAAAAGCTAGATTCTGTCACGTGGCACAGAAAGTAAACAGTTCTACAGTTTAATCAAATAGGAATAAATATTGAAGGGACAACCTGATTTTATGCTTCTGTATGCTCTGCTTTGCATCTTCATTTCTTTTGCTAGTGGTACTGATTTTTATGGAAGACTGGAAATAGAGAGGCATATTTGTCAGAAAAATCAATGCCATTTTTCTCATAAAACAAATTGTTGTTGAGGAGTGCCACTAAATATGTCCTGATGCTTGCTCTTGAAGTGGAATTTATATAAAAAGAACAGTTCTACATCTTCTCCACTTTAATATACTGACTTATAGCCAGAAGAATATGTGACTGAGTGAAAGTTACAAACTAACATTTTTGGTGTATTGACTGCAATCAGGTTGCTTCTTACAGTGTAATTAATAGTGAAAGGACAAAAAGAGACATAGTTCTGTCTTAAGTCTTTCAAAAAATAACAGCCTTATTTCTTGAAGGAATAATTATTCAAAAGTATAGTTCGATTCTTGCAAGTTTATCAGAGCAATAAACCATGAAACCATGAAACCATTGATTCCTGCTAAATTCTACCATTTCTTCTTCACTGATATCACTCTCTTCTACCTCTTCTTGCTCTCTCCCTGCACTTATGCAACTGCATACTTACGGGAAATGCTCCAGATCAGACTGAGCTGTCTATTCTGTTACTAGAACCTGTTTGAATTTCCTGGCACTCTTGTAGTCAGGGACGTGAACATATTACAAAAGGTCAACAGGCACCAGAAGAAATTCTGCAATGAAACTTTGTCTCCCTGATGATGATCAAGCACTGGAACAGGCTGTTCAAAAAACCTGTGGGAAGTTTTGAGATCTCCATTTTTTGAGGTGCTGAAAACTCACCGAGACAAGGCCCTGAGCAACTGGTTCAGCTAGACTCAGTCTGAGAAGGGGGTTAGATTAGATTACTTCCACGGCTCCCTTAAAACACAAATGAATCTGTGATTCTATAATTTAAAGAAATAATATTTATCTTCTATTTTTGGTCACCTGTTCACCTTATTTCAAGCTGCTGTCTAGAACTTCTCTGCCTTCAGTAAAATCAGGGACTTTGCCCCAAATGAAAAAGATTACTTTTTTGTACTTCTCAAATTATCAGGTCTTCGTAATTTGAAGCAATTCATGTTTTTCTCAATGTATATACAACATAGTGTCACATATACAATCACTTCTCACTCTGATACATCTCTAGGTTGTATCTTTCAAATAAAAACTATCATAGAATCATAGAAAGTTAGGGGTTGGAAGGGACCTCTGGAGATCATCAAGTTCAACCCCCTCTGCCAAGCAGGACCACAGAATCTAGGGCAGGTTACACAGGAACACATCCAGACGGGTCTTAAAAGCCTCCAGAGAAGGAAACGCCACAACCTCTCTGGGGACCCCATTCCACTGCTCTGTAACCCTCACAGTAAAGAAGTTCCTCCTCATGTTAAGGTGGAACTTCTGTGCTCTAGCTTGCATACATTGCCTCTTGTCCTATTGCAGGGCACAAGTGAAAAGAGGTTGCCCCTTTCTTCATGATACCCAGTCCTCATATATTTATACACATTAATTAGATTCCCTCTTAGTCTTCACTTCTCCAGACTAAAAAGCCCCAGGTCTCTCAACCTTTCCTCATCAGGCAGGTGTTCCAGTCCTTTAATCATCCTTGTAGCCCTCCACTGGACTCTCTCAAGTAGATCTCCATCCATCTTGAACTGGGGAGCCCAGAACTGAATGCAGTACTCCCGGTGAGGTCTCACTAGGGCAGAGCAAAGGGGGAGGAGGACCTTCTCCATGCAGCTGCTCTCTAGTAGATCGCCTCCCAATCTGTACTGGCACATTTTGTTACTCCTTCCCAGGTGCAGGACTCTGTCTAAGTTTATCTGGCTGGACAATACTCCTTCACTTTCAGAAGTCTCTTGAAAGCCAAGTCAGTTCTTATGAGACTCTTAGCAGGATTGGCAAGCATGACAAATAATTCAGGAAGAATTCAGAAATAATTCAGAAGAGGCAATTTGTTTAAGCCAATCAGAAAAAGAGAAGGAAAGAAGAAAGGACACAATTAGATCCTCACAAACAGAATAATACTGTTGTCAGAGGCTTTTTTCCCCGCAGCTTTTCAACTATTTTAATAAAGTTGCACATTTGAATGTTACTTAGTTGTAGAATCCTGTTTGTTTCCTCACCAGACTTAACTCCAGGTTGGCACTGGCTTTTCTAACCCCATCCCCACAGAACTGTACAGCATCTCTATACTTCCCCTGGTCACCTGTCCCTGCTTTTTTGTGCTTCCTGAGTTCAGTACACCTGAGTTCAGTCAGGAGCTCCTTGCTCATGCATGCAGGTCTCCTTCTGTCTTTGACTGAATTCAAGTAACTGTCTTCAAATGCCTGCCAAATTTCATTCACAACACAAACCTGAGGAAAACTAAAGTATACACTCACAGAAACAAGATAAAACAAACAAGCAAACAAAAAATCCAACACTGTGAGAAGTAACTTGAAAGTGCTGCTAACAAAGCACTGTCAAATTCACTTATCTCTTCATGGAAATGTAGCACAGTCAGTAATTGTATTGTAGAAACAACTTGTCATTAATTTTCAGGAGACGAGAAAAAAAACACATTATGAAACAAACAATCAAACAAAATCACTAGTATAAGCTTACTAAGTAATTCTTTTGATTGCTTTTATGCCACTGATGTTAAGACCTGTTTCTTTAATATTTCTTGATCTTTTGTGATGTGGAAGTATGGACTTGTATAAAAAAATATTTGTCATCATTGTTGTCAATTTTTTCTTCACTAATGTATTCTTTTCTCAGCTGTTGATTCCAGCCTTGCTTATTTTCAGCATTTTTATTATATACTATGAATTGGCAGTAGAAACTTAGTGCTTAATCTAAAATATGTTCTGCTTCTCTTTGGCACGAAAGCAGAAGAGCTCTTAATGAAATTTATGCTAACAAGGCTTAGATTCAGGTGCAAGAATGCTTAACACATTGTGTCTAAGGTGGATTCCATTATTAAAGTAAACATGTTCCTTCACTCTAATTATTCTATTTCACAATCTGAGAGTTAGGGACAGAGTCAGACTATATAAGGTCAATATTATTGTAGTAAACAGACAGTAGTAATTTAAACTATTAGCCACTTAACTATAATAGAACTGCTTGTTCTTATTTGGCTACTCATCACACTAGATAAAGCACATTGATTTATCATTTTCTCATGAGACACTTGAATTAGGCATACACGTAGAGAATTTGTAAAATTCTTTTAAATTCCCAGTTAAAAAAATTTGAAAAAGCTAGCATCACTAGATACCAAACACTTGAAATTTGGAGCAAACAAAAATATTCAACTTTCATAAGTACCTAATCTATGCAAATATATAAGTCATAAATGACTGGGAACTGAAATCAACTTCACTATGCTTCTTTTACTATTGCAGATAGATTTTTCAGTGCTTAGGTTTATTTCTCTTATTGCATAAACCAATAGTTAAATTTGCCTATTGTTGCAAGAAAAAAATTCTCAGTTCAAGTCGTATGAATTGATAATGCCTACAGCCTTCTAAAAAGCATCCTCTAACTTATCCACTTAGCCAAACCACGTGGCAGCGCCACCCCTCCCTGCCCCCTCCCTCTGCCGCGGGTCACACACAAAGAAAAAAGAAGGTTTAAAAATGCTGTTTTGAGTTGAGATAAGGAAGGTTTAATATATATATATTTATATAATAAAACAACATATAACAAGCACTTGCAGTTAACAAAGAAACCCAGCAGTAACAGTGATAAAGGAACAATATAAAAAAGATTGATAACAGAGAACAGCGAGGGAGAGAGCTCACCCAGACAACAGCCAAACACGAACTGCCCCCGCCCCCACCGGAACTGGCCCCAGGGGATGACATCAGCATGGTATAGAATAACCTGGCTCCAATAAAATTAACCCTGTCCTGGCCAAACCAGGACATTTTTTTACTAGCAAACTAGATTATAATGTCTTCTGTACCTGCCTATAAAGGACTTTATATTTCAAAATCACCTTTGCATATCAAAGACAAGTAATATTTAATTAACAAGATAATAATGACCTGGTATTTAAAATATATTATCATATATTATTTGCAGAATAATTGAGACTGAGAGGGAACTCTTGAGATTATATAGTCCAACACCCCTGTCTGAAAAATGTCTCCTAGAGGAGTTTGATTTGTGCCCATTGCCTCATGTCCCATCAGTGTGCACTACTGAAAAGAGTTTGGCTCCCTCTTTTTCGTTCCCTTGCATCAGGTATTTAAACATATTAATAGGATCCTCCTTGCGACTGCTCTTCTGCAGTCTGAACAGTTCAGTTCTTTCAGACTTTCCTCCTATGAAAGACGCTCCAATCGCCTAATCATATTTGTGGTCCTGTTCTGGAATTGTTCCAGTACGTACACACATTTCTTGTACTAGGGAGCCTAGAACTAGACAGAGCATTCCAATTATAGAGAAGAAAACATACAGAAATACACTTGCATTCAGTAGGCTGCTCAGTGAGTAAAAAAGATACAGATGAGAAATTTCTAAGAGTTTATTTATCAATATGTTGTCTTTAAAATGAGGCCTTTCATTCCCAGTAACTTCTACTTACATGTCTCATTGTCATAGTTTAACCCCAGCCAGCAACTAAACTCCACACAGCCATTTGCTCACTCTCTCCTGGTTGGATGGGAGAGAGAATCGGATGGGGAAAAGTGAGAAAATTAATGAGCTGATATAAGTATAATTTAATAGGTAGGGCAAAAGACACCCATACACGCAAAACAAAACAAGGTATTCATTCACTACTTCCCCTCAACAGGCGGGTGTTCAGTCATCTCCAGGCCTGCAGGGCTTCATCATGTGAAACTGTTACTTGAGAAGATAAATACCATCACTCCAAATCCCCCCCCGCCTCTTCTTTCTTCTTCCCCTAGCTTTACATGCTGAGCATGGTGTCATATGGTAAGGAATATCCCTTTGATCAGCTGGGGTCAGCTGTCCCAGGTATATTAGAATCATAGAATGTATTGTGTTGGAAGGGACCTCTAAAAGTCATCTAGCCCAGCCCCCCCACAATAAACAAGGTTGCTCAGAGCCCCATCAAGCCTGACCTCGAATGTCTTCAGGGATAAGGCCTCCATCACCTCTCTGAGCAACCTGTTCTGGTGATCCACCACCCTCATATTAAAAAACTTTTTCCTAATGTCCAGCCTAAATCTACCTTTTTCTAACTTAAAACCATTACCCCTTGTCCTAGTGCTACAAACCCTTGTGAATATTTCTTCCTCTGCCTTCTTATAGGCCTCTTTCAGGTATTGGAAGGTCACTATAAACTGGCCCCAGAGCCTTCTCTTCACCAGGCTGAACAGCCCCAACTCTCTCATCCTGTCTTCACAGAAGAGATGCTCCAGCCCTCTGACCATTTTTGTGCCCCTCCTATGGACCTGTTCTAACAGGTCCACGTCTTTCTTGTGTTGGGGACTCCAGACCTGGGTGCAGTACTCCTGGTGAGGTCTCACCAGGGCAGAGTAGAGGGGCAGAATCACCTCTCTTGATCTGCTGGCCACACTTGATGCAGACCAGGATGCGATTGGCCTTCTGGGCTGCCATTGCACATTGGTGGCTCATGTTCAGCTTTTCATCCACTAGTACTCCCAAGTCTTTTTCCACAGGGATGCCCTCTAGCATGTCTTCTCCCAGACTATATTGATACCACTAGCTGCCCTGGCACAAGGGCCAACTTCTTGTGCACTCCCAGTCTACTCACTGGCAGGGCAGAATGAGAAGCAGAAGAGACCTTGACTCTCTGTAAGCTGTGCTCAGCAGTGATGAAAACATTCCGGTGTTATCAACACTGTTTTCAACCCATATCCAAAGCATAGCCCCATAGTAGCCACTATGAAGAAAATTAACTCTGTCCCAGGCAAAACCAGCACATTCACATCACTGCCTTCTCTACATAACATCTTTTTGGAAGTCTGCTCTATCAGTAAAATCACTGCACTGATTCAGTTTAAAAATAACTTTCCATTAGGAGTGGGGAGAGGCAATGTTTACATACTATGGAATATTACAGTGTTGCTTTGCAAGTAATTGTGCAGACAGTGCAAAGTGGGAGGCAAATCTCCATACCACGTTAGGCATATGCTCTCAGATGTTGACAACAGCTTCATTATTGAGGCAAATTATGCCCTGGAACAATGCCCTATGAAATTATTGTTACGCAGAAAGACTCTGCCTAGATACATAACTTATCTATGCATGTCTCAGTTCTAACATCACAAATAGTATTTTCTTTCAGCTGCCTGCATACACAGACCATGCTATCCTGTTTGCCTATGTTTCTAATTTCAAATCTACTAACCACTTCCTTAATAGTGCCTATGACTAGTCTTCACTAGTGGATTGGTCTCCACTTTTCCTTGGTATTATGACAAGTAGGAAGGACCTTTTGAGATAAGCTTATGTGTATTTATCAGGAATGTTAAACAGGCCTACTGGCTTAGCCTCCAAGGATATCCCAAATTCAAGAGACTGAAATGTCAGTGGGCACTCTGCTACTAACCTAGCAGCCATGAGAACTAGTTTGGCCAGAGAAGTCTCCCTTGACAGATGTTAACAAGAAAAAGGTTTGTGAGAGGATGAGGGGCATCCTAAACTTACCACTTGAGGTGACTGGAAAGGTATACTGTGGCAGAGGGTATAAGAACCCTTAAAAGGTTCCCAAGGAACTAGATTCCTGTAGAAACTCCTCTCAGTGGCAAGCAGAGAGGTGTAAGCTAACATTTTCCAAGACCAGTGAAGCAAAGTCAGGATTCAGATCTGGTAATCTAGATTACACTAATGTCTGTTGCTTTGTAGTTACTGAACAAGGAGATTGCTTACTTGCATATGTTGGGGAGTGTTGTGGATGGAGTGATGCACTTCACCCGTAAGAAAGAAGTAGCAATATGTTTATTGACATAAGACAGCTGAAGTTCAATGGTAAATGCAACAGTGGTTTAGCAGGATTTGACAGTAAGTTACACTTGATTATTTACTGCAGAGATGACAAGGTCAGACAAAACTGTGAAGGACACCCCCTCATTGAGTCATGAGGTTCAGCAAGGACTCCCTTGCATTCTAAATTCCTTCACAGAGGGGAGTTTAGATGCAGTTGGATCCAGACTTAGGCCAAAATATAAGGTCAATGCTGAATGAAGTCAATGGAAATTTATAAGAAATTAATGAAACATTTATGGAGTCATCAGCTTGCTGGCATTTAGTAACAAAAATGTTAGTCTTTTGATTTTTGGAAACATGTTTAAATCAAGACACTGGAGTGATGAGAATTTATTAGGTTGATCGATTACACATGCTACCGCTGCTATTTAGAAGCAAATTTCCTATGATCAGGAGACAAACAGAAGGTAAAGAAAATCCTCATCTATTCTGAAATATATTTGCATCATTTTGCAATATATTTTGACTGAATAGTCAAAAATTTTAATCTTTTCTATATTCTCACCAGGATAACAAAAAACAAAGAAAATAAAAGAACACAATCAATCAAAACAACCTTGGTCTAAGAGAATGTTTTCTGATAAATTCATCACAGCTTCATGGAGGCCGAATTCAGCCTTGTGATAAGTCAGACCTACAAAGTAGATGGTAGGATCTTTATCAATTGACACCTCAAATCAACTATGATATAGTACATTTTCATTTAAATGTATCCCAGATTATGTTATCAAGCCAATATATTGTAACTAGGGGAACCTCCACTACTTAGGGCCACTACCATTGAACTGTTGGCTATATCACATACATATTTGATACTTTTGAACTCACAAAAATATTTTCCTCTAGAAATTTTCTGTAAGAAAGCTGTAAGAAAGTGGTATACCTTCCTATATAAATGTGTACATACATTTATCTATAACACATTTCCTCAGGGGGAAAAAAAAAAGTCTCATTGAAACTTTTGTTTCTGCTTACCACTCACACTTCTGTACTGTAAGATTAGTGCCAATAATTTCTATTCAATAATTCCCACAGGCTTAAAACAAACTCTTATCTTCACTGTAAAGTTGTTTATGTGTTTTCTCAGGACATTAATTTTTCTTTAAATAGCACTGTACACAATATTTTGTAGAGGATGCTGAGTTTCTTTAAATAAATATTTGACTTGAACGTGAGACAAGTTACTTTTAATTTTATTAGGATTTGTTATTTGGTGGTGTTGTTATTAGTTATCACTTTATGTTCTGACCCAATTTTCTTTCTCACTTATTGAGTATTCATAAACAAGAAAAAAACCCCTCAAATTATATAATTTTCAGACATAAAACCAAAATAATTCCTTTCCTGGCAAAGATTTCTTTTAATATAAATAGAAGCACAGACAGTATCAGAAGGGCAAGTTTGGTCATTAACATAGTAGTATGCTCAACTACTTTTAGCGCATTTATCATAATCTTTTTAGCTGCAGGGGCAAAGCTATTGTGTATTCTAATAATATCCATTTTTGGCTAAAATAAAAATCACTGAAATAATTCATGATCTGATAACGCTCTGTAGGGAGGACTATCAAATATATTGGAAAAACATTTAATAATTCACACTGATTTATTCTGATTTCTATCAGAACACCTCTTTATTCAATGGACAATTCTATTTAAGCTTAATGGCATCATATAATTTTGATAATACTACTAACATACTGTGTTTTGAGAAGAAGGAAAAAAATCCCTTTATATTGAATTAATCTAGTGTTTCAATTACATAAAGCAAATGTAAAATTCTTGAGTTCTTGACCTGCTCAGCTTGGGCTATGAAGTCTGAGTGAGAAGAAAGACATCCTTTTACCCTGAGCTGAGTGTAGAACTTATAGGAAAGGTCTGGGAAAATGAGTACTAAACCTTTTCAGAAGACTTCATACAAACCACAGTCTAACAAACTATGCTCTTTTTGGATATTAATTCATTTCCCAATCTTTGATTAATTTTGCCAATCTTTATGAAAAGGACTTTAAGATTTCAATTCAGTTTAGGCCGCATCAAACTCAGAAGTTTAATTTGTTACAAACTAGTAACAAAGTGCTCTAGAGTATAAATGTTCATCGTCACCATTAATTGATGGTCCAAGTGACTGAGACAGGAAAGAGCTATATATTCTTTTCTGCTCCTGGTGTAGCTATTAATTGTCTTGCTTTTCTTGAAAAAAGCTTGCCTCTTGCATCCAGAGTATGTACTCTAGTGTATAGACCAATATAGAACAATATGTTGCAATAACAAATCTTGTCTAGTATTATAGTATAGTAAATATCTCTTATATCTTTAAATACAAATATACATATTTTAATGCGCAGAAGTTTGCAGTCTTTGTGAGCTAGGCAGCCTTTGTTGCCTTTGTGCTTACTAAATCCTACCATATAGGTTACAGTGGCTGAAAATAGGCTTATTTTGCTGGATTAGGGGAAAAAAAAAATCGAAATTAATGCATGCAGTATCTCTCAGTGCTCTACTATTTAATTACCTATATGCTAGATACAGATCAAAATAACAGAAAGTGTTCTTAAAATGTTTCAATTAGAATCTTGATGACAATGATAGCTAATAGGCTATTGCAAATCTAGTGCTTGCTAGATGACAGACTTTTTCTGATTTCTGTCAGAAGTCTTGAACTTAGTACAAAGAATGTTGTGAAAATGAACCAGTTTAGCATGTTTATGAAAAACTACTTCTGTGTAGACCTAATTTAATTTTTATGCCTTTGAGTGAAACCAAGTATAACATCCCTTCGGATAGCCTTTTTCTCAGAATTTATTGAAAGTAAATTATATTTCTAATTCATAGGTGGTATTATATCCTGGATAGATCAATATACACCTGATTTACTACTTATTTCAACCACCCTCTACACTCTGAATCATATCTAGGAGGTTTTCTTAGCTATTTGGCACATCTCTCATTGTGAGCTAAATTTCTTTGAAGTGCTTGGATAATTTCTATTTCGTCACTTGACCACTTTGCTTAGTCTCCTACAATCTTTTCTTCTTTTTCATGTACTTGGTAAGCATCTTTGGCTGCCTCACTTATACTGAATAACAGCTATGTCCCTCCCCCACTCCAAATCTTGTCTTCAAACTCTGTGTTTTCCTGTCAGTATTTCTAATCCTCTCTCACAAGTTTCTCAGTTTACTCCAACTTGTCTTAGAGCTCCCCTTGCTGTTGGATGCTGTTATGAGGCGGTGAAGCTTAAACAAAAATTAGTGTGTTATACAGGCAGCATTCGAATAACTGTTTACAGTGTTTTGATGTTATGGTGTTATATAAGCCAGAATGATAAAGAGAATCGGGCTAAGTTTTTAACATCCAGTAACAACCACTAAATATTACAAGGTTTGCTTATGCAATCTGCAAATCTTTGAAGAAAATGATAGTTTACAATACAGGTTTTCTTCAGAAATAGATAGAAATATAGGTATTTCTATCAAAAGACCATGCTCATGAAAAATATTTTTTTTTGCTTTCAAAATAATTATTCTTCCTGCTATTTAAAAATGTTAATATTAATAATATGGGATAAAGCTACTGGAATAAAAACGTGCTTTGATAAATTCTAAAAATTATCATTAAAATAGAAATACATCTTCAGATAAAATAAATCAGGAATTAAAAGTCTAGAATATAATTATAATGAGCTCTATTCAGCTCTTAAAGACTGAAATGCTGTTTCTCATACAATGAACTGCAATTTCTCAATCACTCAAGTATCATTCTTAATCAAAAGGTTGCTGAAATACAAGATTTTTAGCTTTTGCAGTTTTTAAAAATGGAGAAACAATTTTATTACACAAAGCCTATCCTTTAGCTTTATAAAGGTATTGTAAAAATTATTCTTAAATCTTTTCTTATTTAAACAATAGGTGTCTAAAAATACCATTATCAGCCATGTGGCTGGATATAATTTATTATTGCTGTTGGTATATTGTAATGTTAAGTCAAAAACTTTATCAGACAGAGGATTTCAAATACATTAAGAAGAATTAGTCATCTGAAATAATTAAAAATAATAATTTATGGATCTTGTAATTGTTTATGCAACTACTATCATATGCTGTTTCTTGAACTATCAAAGGAGGTTTTGGTTTTACTAATCACTGCTACAATACTAATGACTACAGAAGATATGGGAGGAATTTTAAATTTGTGTTTCCTTATAAACAACGCTTTACATTCACATTCAGAGTATGAGATACTGCAAGAAGGTTATAGTGACTTGATAGAGTATTGCAGTAAAAAAAACCCTTTATACTTGATTATCTTTGAAAGTTTAAACTTTCAAAACTGTGGCTTTTCACACAAAACAGAAAATTAAACCTTCCTGGTCATATATTGGCAGAAGGAAGAAACAAAATCCCCAAAACAACAGAAGTGCTGACCAAAAAGCATGTTAAAATCACCCTTATCTGAGATATATAGAGAGGCTTTATAGAACACAGAACACGGTATGTAATACACAGAATATAGTATATAGCATTAAATTGGTTTATGGTTATAATTATATTTGAGGGATTGACTTTATAGGATATTTTAAGCAGTGCTTTCAATCTGCTTGAGATTTTCTCCTTCTCCACTATAACTGGAACAGAATAAAAAGAAACACGAAAGAATACCTAGTCTTTCTATCCTTAAAATACGCTATCCAAACTCAAAAAGAACCAAACAATTGAAACATAGGGTGATAGCACTTGTGATATTTCACTCAGGTGTTATGGATATAAAAGTATTTTCATTTGTCTGATCTGCACTTGCATTGAAAAGATGCTTTTTTTCTTGTTGCTATTTGGCAGAAAACTAAAGAAGAATAAGGAGGAAGGCTCTGATTAGAAGGCCTTTCTAGTAAGGTGATAAAAAAATCGTCATTTAAGACTGAGAAACAAAATAATCTCACTATGACCACTAAAATTTTTTAGACTACTTCATCTATATTACTCAGACAAATCCCAAATTTTATTGAATTTAGAAAACAAAATGTCTTATGGCTGTAATAACAGACTAACAGCCTCTGACTGAGTAAATCTATGTATTCCTAAAATTGTATGATGACTATACTTATTTATGACATTTGTTTCAACATCAAGCACTTTGTTTGCCTTTGTAAATGACTTTCCTGCATTTCATTCTATCAACTTTTTTCTTTTCCTCCTTTCTTTCCCTCTCATTTGGGTCTGAATTGCCTTTGTCCAAAGATAAACACTTTGAAATGCATAATTTTGATATATCTTTTTGGGTAATATTAATTTCATATAGTTTCCTGGGGTATTATTATTTGTTGATGTTACTATTGTTAAAATAGTTGCCTTATCTCACTAACAATCTTTCATTTTTCATTGTTTGTTGGACCTATCTTTCTCAGTGGTTGAGGTCTATGTAACGACAAGCTTGAGGTTATCAGGTTTCTGAAATTCTGGTTTCATTCATGCAAATGAACAAAAGGAGCAGCTAACTTAACTGTCACTCAAAAAAGAAAGTGTTTAAATGCATCACAACAAAATAGTAGTCTTGCTGCCAGGTAAAGACATTAAAAAAATTAGGCCCTATTATTCAAATCATTATTTATGTCTCTGCAATTAATCTGTTTGCCTTGGTTCCACGGTGCATTATTTTCAAGATCCTTCACAGATCTAGAAAACCATGATTCACAGGATCAAGTGACAAATAAAAGCATTGGCAGAAATT
>VZZY01018505.1:0-32993 GCA_013400335.1 Eurystomus gularis
GCTGAACCAGCACAACACCTGGGCAGTGAGGAGAGAAGGGCAGCAGAAGGGAGCTCAGTAAGGCCTGTTGCGATGAGCCATTTGTTCTGTAAACAGGGCCCTGATTTCCCATTGCCCAGATGCTCATCCAGCCTTTCATAAATTGGTAAGTGACTGCGCAAACACTAAAGAAAGGAAAAGTGTTTGTAGATGTTTAAATGATCTTTTAGTAGGTAACAGACAGATGGACTCTGCCTACCGGTGGCAGTGAAGGTGAGTATGTTAGTGATTGCTAGGAGCAGCTGGCTGGAAAGCTTTGTAGTTGTCCGCTCCTTTCTTGCTCTGCACCACCACAGGCTGCATGATCGCCTGTACATTAACACAGCAATTAGCAGAGGAACAGCAGCTGGCTAACATCAGTTATTTTGGAACACTAATAGTTTCACCAGGTAAATGATTAGCAGCGTTCACAGCAAACTGGAATTTCTTCTATTTTACATCTAGGTTACAAATGCTCTCTTGGATAATGCATGCCTGAGTCACCTGCTTTGGCAAATCAGGGCTCTGACCCACATTGCAGAAGTAATGTGGAGTATTTTTGCCAAATGTCAGTCATATGGTCTTGATATTTCCCTCTTGTTTTTTTCTAACAAACTCAGCGACTACACTTTGCGCACCATTGTACCATTCACTTCAGCATTCTATTTTCAAGCCTGTGTTTTCAGGAATAGCAAAAAATGTGACTCAATTGCTTTATAGCGCAGGTAATAATAATTAAAAAGGACATCTAAGTAGCTCCATGGAAGCTCCGTTCTGATGTTAGTGTTCGAAAGTTGTGTGATCTGTTATTTTTGTGTGTACACATGCTACATTATGGGAAGATTATAAGGCAATAGGGGTGATAATACTTGGAACTTGCGATTCACATCATCTGAGTCATTGAAGCTACATAAATACCAGGTAATATTGAGAGAATTTCTGAAAATCTTTTAACTTTTTGTACCCTCTTATGGCTGTGAGGCTTTAAGTCTTCGTGTCATCTCAAATATCATCAGACACATGACATTTAGGGCAGCTGGAGAGCTATGGAAGTGCAAATAAAAGCCTTAGGTTATTGAAATCGCTTTTCCTATATTTTGCAAAGTCTTATAAACCCAACCATAAATAACTGGCAGAAAAGGACCTAGGGGTTCTGATGGAGAAGCGGCTGAAGATGAGCCAGCAGTGTGCCCCGGTGACCAAGAAAGCCAATGACATCCTGGCTTGTGTTAGAAATAGTGTAACCAGCTGGAGTAGGGAGGTGATTGTGCCCCTGGACTCAGCACTGCTGAGGCCACACCTTGAGTATTGTGTCCAGTTTTGGGCACCTCAATACAAGAGAGATCTCGAGGTGCTGGAGCGAGTGCAGAGGAGGGCAATGAAGCTGGTGAAGGGCCTGGAGAATAAATCTTATGAAGAGTGATTGAAGGAGCTGGGACTGTTTAGTTTGAGGAAGGGGAGGCTAAGGGGAGACCTCATCACTCTCTACAACTACCTGAAAGGACATCATATCTTAGCACTTTCTCAAATGCAGTGGAAACTGAGAGATCTACAGACATATAGCAAAGCAAGAAGAAGAAGGGGGCAATATGTCTATATAGTAAAAGCAGAACATTTGCCACTGCCAAAATTTAAACTAACATACACAGAGAATGAAGTAAAGAGAAGAGTTGATCCACTGCTGAAGTAAAATTCATTATGGATGTTGGTCTTACCTTGGTTTAGGCTTATTGACTGCATTTAATGTTAAACTGAAAGTGCTGACATGTTAATGCCTGATGTTTTTTATATACAGACATTGTGGTGAACACAGTCTACATTAAAAAGCCAGAAATCTGTGAAACGTGTCCATGTACTGAGTGGCTCCAGCAGGTATCCATTAGAAGAAGAGTCAAGCCATCTCCTCCAGTAATAAAAGAGCTACCAGCATCATCATGGCACCTGGCTCCACAGAAATGGAGCTGGGGAGAAGCAAGATTAGGAGGGCAAGTGTATTCTCTCCACCTCCACAACATCATGGGAAAGATTTCATGCCTTGGCTAATGGATTACTGGAAAAGAACAAAGACAGATGTCCAGACTGATAATTTAAAAATAAATAGATCAAGACCAGAAATTCCAGGATTTATGTGGCTTTGCATGTTCAAAACTTCTGGTTGGCAAGGTCAGGCCAAAGGTTGACAGGAAGCCATTACCTTATCTCTAGCAGTGAAAAGCAGCAAATTTTGAAGGAAAGACCATAAGCAACAGGATAAATATAAATAATTTCCTTCGTATCACTTCTCAGCTGGGATAATCTCACTGAAGAATATAACTCATGGAGAAAACAGTACATCAGAAACTGGAAGTTCTCCAGGATTTACCCCATTTCCCTAATCAGTCTGGGAAGGCAAGTACCTGTAATTTACAGTAAAAGCACTCAGAGATTTCTGATGAAACAAACATTTCCAGAAAACAACAATCCAGAACTCTAAATATTCTCTCTTTCCTCCCACACTGCATAATATATAAAGAGAAATTATAAATCCCAATAAAAAAACATTTCCATTTTGTACCCATGAACTTCAATAATGCATCTGAAAAAGAGAGACGATTCAAGACCCCACACTTAATCTCCCTCTGCAACACCAAAGCCAAGAAGAAAGACTTTACCCAGGAAGACAAAAATGTCTCTTTGCCTCAGTGTTGATTGAAAGGAATAGGTAGAGAACAGTGATAACAAAGGGAAATCGCCAGGAGATACTAAGCTCTATTCAATTCTCTCTGCTCTCTGGTATATTATTGGCACACTCGGGAGTAAAGTTTATCTTCTTCAAGTGAAACATCCAGACTCAGGTCATACTCTTCCTTCACAGGAACTCTTACCAAAAAAATCTTTCCGAGTGTTTTATACTTAGAATGGACACATTAGCCACTTGATTATGAGACAAAATTCATTGAGCTGTATGTTAACATCTTTCTCCTGCAAATCTGTTTGTAAAGAAACTAAGCCAGTCAGTGAGACCTCTGGTATTGCTCACTCTCACAAACTTAACACTTTTGTCTACAGAGCGTCCCTACAGTAATTTAAAATATAAATTTGGGGATATTACAGAAAAGTAGATCTGCATTCACAGAATTAAGAGTGCTTCCAATTTGTTTTCACTTGTTCTTTATATTGTGGCATAAAAATACAATTCTGCTCCAAAAAAAACACCCCAAAATATTCACTCTTTTGACCATTTGTGAATTTATTTAACAATGCCTCCTTATGGTGCATTATATTTAGGCAGTTTGAATACGATATGAAATACGGGCAATCAAAGGTAACGTTGGCAGATCCTAGCCCGTGTAAGACTGCACGCACTGCACTCTGAACCACTTAGAATTTTTGCAACATTAGGTGTCTGTAAGAACTGACTGCCAGAGTTGTCAATAAGCAGGAGGGAAATAGGATCAGGGAAGGTAAATTTGATGGGATGCAAACCACAGGATGCCCATTGACCGAGCAACTTCTTTTCAGGGACTCATGAGGATGTTGTAATCTCCATCACTAGAAGGTCACTGGTTACTTGAAACATTTAACTTTTCACTTAAATTTCATTTTGGCCTTTACCTCTTTCTTGTTACTGTCGTATATGAGAATTTCCTTTTCCTGATGGGATCTTTCACTGTGTGCTGAATTACATGTGGTCTTATATCCACTTCTCAACCCTCTGTCATTTGTCAGATGTGAGGAAAGGCGAAGTGAAAGAGGTCTGTCTGACATGGCAGGTTCCACGTTCAGTGAATGAAAAGTATTTTCTAAGATTTAAGTCATAAAACCTTGGTTCATCCTTTCAGCACAAAGTCGATGACATACCCGTGGTGGTCCCTAATGTGAGCCCCTGCTGTGTCACCTCAGAGTGAAGAGATTATCATGACAGCAGATTTAACTTGTTCTGTATATGTAACTGAAATTTTAACTCCTGTCATTATGTGTGAGTCTGATCAACCATGTAGACTCTAAAGGCCTTGCCTGACAGCCAGGCTTGCTAAAAAATGTAATCCTGATCATAGAATCACAGAATGTTAGGGGTTGGAAGGGACCTCTGGAGATCATTGAGTCCAACCCCCCTGCCAAGCAGAACCATAGAATCTAGGGCAGGTTACACAGGAACACATCCAGATGGGTCTGGAAAGTCTCCAGAGAAGGAGACTCCACAACTTCTCTGGGGAGCTCGTTCCAGTGCTCTGGAAGCCTCCCAGGAAAGAAGTTCCTCCTCATGTTGAGGTGGAACTTCCTGTGCTCTAGCTTGCATCCATTCCCCTTGTCCTATCGCAGGGCACAAGTGAAAAGAGGTTGTCCCTTTCTTCTCGACACCCAGCCCTCATCTATTTATCCAGGTTAATTAGATCCCCTCTCAGCCTTCTCCAGATTAAAAAGCTCCAGGTCTCTCAACCTTTCCTCAGAAGGCAGGTGTTCCAGTCCCCTCATCCTTGTAGCCCTGATGAATTCAGCCTGCTTTTAAAAGGATGTTCTCCCTAGCCAGCTCTACTCAGTCCTTTTTTAAAACCATAGTTTCAGTACATTACAGTAAGCTTCTTCACACACAATAACCCATTGGACTCATGTCTCAAGTTTAGACTTCTATTACCACTTTTTCTGTGAATAGCTGTTTCTGGTTTAAATGATCTGTCCTTGCCTTAAATGTTTCACAAAGTTCATTCCTCTCATCAAATCCAGCCTCTTATTAACGTTAAATCAAACGCCTGATACATTCTGCTAATATCAATGCAGTTTCTCTGCATTGGAGAAGCATCCTACTGACTCTTCCACTGTTATTTCACTGCAAGTTTTAATTCTTGGACACTATTAAAGAACCAATAAAAATCTTTTAACATCCCCCAAGAAGATGTGTCTCTAGAACCTTGGAGCTGATGCACCCCACCAGTCTTACAATCACCCTCTCTGCTGTCACATTCGTTTCCTTATCTACCAGCAAAACTTTACAATATGGATGGCCTTTCAGGGTGGTCATGTGGAGTACAGTAAACATACACACAGGGCCACCCAACTACATGCCTGGTCCTAATTTGAGGCACACCAGATCACAGTATATGCCTACTCAATCCCAACATGAGGGTGATAGAGCACTGGAATGGGCTGCCCAGAGAGGTGGTGGAGGCCCCATCCCTGGAGTCATTCAAGGTCAGGCTTGATGGGGCTCTGAGCAACCTGACCTAGGTAGAGATGTCCCTACTGGAGTAGGGAGGTGGGACCAGATGACCTCTAGAGGTCCCTTCCAGCATAGAACATTCTGTGATTTCTCTCAGACATGCTAAATTCCCTCTTGCCTGCCTATGCACCAGAGTCTCCCCCCCTTCAGCTCACCCCGAAGGTGCTGCTGTTCAGCAGAACTGTTAGCAGCATTTAAGCAGTTTTACTCTTCCTGCAGAGGTGAGGGAAGCCTAACACACAGGCCCTAACACTCCTAGTCCCCTCAGAAGTCTGCTAGAGCTGAGAGGCAATGGAAGAAGTTTTGCCTTGGATGCTTGCAGATCTCACATCCGAGCAGAAAATTCAGTGCTAGGATCATAGTCCGACCTCTCAGATTCCAATTTGGCCAGCTTTCAAGTGCTTTAATATGCTTATGGGACTACTGCCCAGTATGTTAAGCCTATTTGGAGACTGGTTTATTTTCAGGATTTCTCACATTATAGACTGGGAAACTCACTGAAGAGAAACTCACTCATGGGGGCACCATGGCCACATTAGGAGAAAATTGGAGCATGACCAGACATAGAATCACAGAATCACAGAATGACAGGGGTTGGAAGAGACCTCTGGAGATCATCTAGTCCAACTCCCCTGCCAGAGCAGGTTTCACAGGATGATGTCCAGGTGGGTTTTGAATGTCTCCAGAGATGGAGACTCCAGCAACTCTCTGAGCAGCCTATTCCAGTGCTCTGCCACCCTCAGAGTAAAGAAGTTCCTCCTCATGTTTAGATGGAACTTCCTATGTTCATCATTATTTCTTTTCTCTTACTTAAAAACCTTTGCCCACTTCTGGAGAGAAGGACTTCATGAACTTCAGTGAAAAACAAACACACAAGCAAACCAACTAAACAAAAAACCTATCAGGAAAGTAAAAACCAGTAAGTTGCATTGAAATAACTTATTTATATTTCCTTTGTGACACGTCTGGGGGGATTTATATTTCCTTTGTGGGATGAGGGAGAAGTGTTAATATAAGCACTCTTATAACTGTGGACTAGACTCTGCTTTATTTATGAGTCAAAATCACAGAATCATAGAATCATTATGGTTGGAAAGGACCACCAGGATCATCATTCATTCCAACATCTCCTTAACCACTAGACCTCAAGTGCTACATCTACTAGTTTTTCAAACACCTCTAGGGATGGTGACTCCACCACCTCCCTGGGCAGTCTGTTCCAGTGCCCAGCCACTCTCTCAGGAAAGAATTTCTTCCTAATATCTAATCTAAACCTCCCCTGACACAACTTGAGGCCATTTCCTCTCATTCTATCATTAGTAATTTGGGAGAAGAGACCAACACCAGCCTCGCTACAACCTCCTTTTAGGTAGTTGTAGAGAGCAATAAGATCTCCTCTCAGTCCCCTCTTCTCCAGACTAAAGAGCCCCAGTTCCCTCAGTCACTCTTCATAAGCCATGCTTTCCAGGCCCCTCATCAGCTTCATTGCCCTTCTCTGGACCTGCTCCAGCACCTCAATGTCCTTCTTGTCCTGTGGTGCCCAGAACTGGACACAGTGCTCAAGGTGCGGTCTCACGAGTGCCAAGTCCAGGGGCACAATCACCTCCCTACTCCTGCTGGTCACACCATTTCTGATCCAGGCCAGGATGCTGTTGGCCTTCTTGCCCACCTGGGCACACTGCTGGCTCATGTTCAGCCGGCTGTCCACCAGCAGCCCCAGGTCCTTTTCCACCAGGCGCTTTCCAGCCACTCTTCCTCAAGCCTGTATCATTGCAGGGGGTTGCTGTGACCAAAGTGCAGGTCCCAGCACTCATATACATACAGCAGCGACTGGGGAACCTCAGGCTGGATCTCAGGTTCCTGTGGAACCAGTGAGGCAATAGAAATATCATGTAGGCCACCTTAACAGAACCCTTTTCAGCATGAGAAAAGAAGGTTTACAGAGCAAATGCAGCATATGTTGAGCTATAATTAGTTCCTTAAATGCTGGGCAGGTTTTTGAGTGAATTGCTACAATCTATAGTGCAGTAGAGTATAGAGCATAATGTAATCACAGATTATTCTTTAATTTACACAGTTCTCGGTGAGTATCAGGGCAAACAAGTTGAACATCTGGTAGCACAGACATTACCAAGGAACTCAGAGCTGTATTTTAACTTGCGCAGCTGTCCTAGCTACCCAGATTAAAAGCTTTTGTTACCCTTGATGTCTGCAGCATATGTGTAAGGGTCTGTGGGAAAAAGTTACGTCCACATCATTTGCTAGTTCCCTTATTTGAGAGGAAACTCTTCCTCTCATAAAGTATATATTCATTCGGGCTAAAAATACAGCTTTGTAAGTCATGTTCACATGACCTATGTACTAGGAATGTGCCTATGACATCAGAATAGTAAATGTACTAGAATGACTGACAAAACAGTGATACCTGACAAAGGTTTTTGTTCCTTTGTGAGCTTTTCTAGAATTTTTCCCAAGGAATCGAAGCATGGTGTTTTTCTTTCTTTTCCTTGAAAATGTAATGTATTTCAGCTTGATCCACGTTATGTGCTTCCTGTTGCCCCACTAAAAGTTAATGACCTTGCACAGTGTGTGTGTCAGCAAATAATTGGAGGACAAATATAGTATGATTTATGCGCATTAGACCCTTGCACTGGTTTTGTACAGGAGGACAAGATGACAGAGTAATCATGAGAATGTTTCTTCTTCCCCAGGCAGTGGAGGAATGGGTAACACAGTCCTGAATATACTGGCCAGAGGAAAATGAGTTGTTGTGTCTGCCACCATGATCTGGGATCTCTTGGTAGAAAGAAATAGTACCAAATGGAATTTATCCCACCTATTGCTTAGTGCAATGATTTTTCCGGGTGTGGTTGGACATCTGGGAAACCCATTCCTGATATACTTAAAAACTGCTCTAATTTTGTCTCTAAGTTTTGAACAAGAGACATGACAAACCAATACTAGAAGTCTGGCATTTTGAGCTTTCATCTGCCTACCAATATGGGGTTGTTTCTAACTGCAGGGTATTTTCTCCAGCCTGGCTATAAATGAGAGACTTCTCTGGCCTGTAGATGTTTGACTAGAGCGACCCCATGACATGATTCTTATTTGTGATTGAAATGATTCCTCTTTATAGAGGTAGCAGCCTCCAAAAATTGTCTGCTATCCTGAACCACTTTATTACCGATATATTATTTGTGCTGCAGTATGCACCAGCGGCTCCAAATCGTTAGTCAGGATCCTACAGATGTAGGAATGACATAGACCCATGAAAGCAAAAATGGGTCCTCGAGTTTGTATTCTAAATCTAGGAAAGCTATAAGTAGCAATATGCATAGTTACAGGGACTGTCAGGAAAAACATGTGTGATTGATAGGATTTTTTTTAAAAAGAGCCAGTCAGACACCCTGTCAGCACTCAAATGCTCTGCACTTCCCCTAAGGCATGCCTTAAGAGATGGGGTCTTCAGTAATCAAGCTTTAAACCTGGTGCTAAAGATGCATAGAACTTTCCTTGTTCTGGGGTAGTAATGGCCTTGTTTAACACATGCTTCTCCTGTGTTTATGGCAGTGTAACTGCATATATATTTAAAAAAAACCAAAACCCTACTTCTTTGGCTACCATTGCTGTGTTAAAGATCCTTCAAAATCAGTATGGATTTGTGCTTAGTACATGCTATTCTGAACTGCAGGATACTTATGTTCCTGGGAAGAGGATTTTAATATCAACAAACAGGGAGGCTGTCACAAAGGCAAGGCTCGTGCAGCACGTAGTCTTTTTTTCAGGAAACTTAGCAACATATGAGAGTTGCTGTATGAAGCTGGATGCCTATTTGGGTACTAAGATAAGGACAGCGTGTTTAATTAACCAAACCAATATTCATTTCCTGTTTCCTATTTACTAATAAGCAAGCTAAACCAAAACATAATAGCCACACACTCATATCATCCTGAAAAAAACCACCTGGAAGTCAACCAGGCTCACGGATGCAAACAATACTGTGTATTTTAGTAGCTCCTATGAATTGTCCACTTGGACTGTGGGCACTGTCTTAGAAGTACTTGGTAACGTCTCCCCTGTGAGGAAAGGCTGAGGGAGCCGGGTCTCTTTAGCTTGGAGAAGAGGAGACTGAGGGATGACCTCATTAATGTTTATCAATATGTAAAGGGTGAGTGTCAGGGGGATTGAGCCAGGCTCTTCTCGGTGATGTCCAATGATAGGACAAGGGGTAATAGGAGCAAGCTGGAGCATAAGAGGTTCCACATAAACATAAGGAAAAACTTTTTCACTGTGGGGGTGACAGAGCACTGGAACAGGCTGCCCAGAGAGGTTGTGGAGTCTCCTCTGGAGACATTCAAGACCCTCCTGGATGCGTTCCTGTGTGACCTAGTCTAGGTGATCCTGCTCTGGCAGGGGGTTTGGACCTGAGGATGTTTCAAGGTCCCTTCCAACCCCTAACATTCTATGATTCTGTGATTACACCAACAGCCAAAGCTCCACACAGTACCAGAACCGAGGCTGTTTTCCTTGTGAGGTTTTATCACCTCTTGGAGGAACAGCTAACATTGTATTTATAGCACAGATGAGTAGGGTTCTAGGATACTATATTTGAAAACGGACATTACATGACCTTGTACTAGGTTTCCTGCTACTTATGCTTCAAGGCATGTCATACACTGCTGTGAAATATGCTCCAAAGCACAAAGAAAGCTAAGACCTTTGAAACAAGACTATAATTATTGTACTGCTCTGGTTTTTAGGTCTTTCTTGGCTTTGGGTTATTTTCCTGCTTACCTGAGAATTCATAATTCTGTTTTACCATACATATCTTGATTCCCTGTAATGCTGATGACATGACCCAAGGTCCCCCGACTACGCCAGATGTCGTGACCCGAGGTCACGGGGGTCACTGGTCTGCCCAAAAGGAACTTGTGCTTTTACAAAGCATCATCATAAACATTTTTGTGTCTTGTTACCTGTACTGAGCAGTCAGTTCTTTGTTGTAATTTATATCAGAATTACAGAAGATCACTTTGATTTGAATGACTTACCTGAAACTTTTAATCCTTATCTCTACCACTCACGAATAGTGATCTTTACCAGGTCCAAGACTCTACTTAAATCCATACAGAAAATTCTGGAAATAGAGAAAAAAAAGTTGGTGATTCTGGGGTAACCCAAAGAAATTACTTTATCAAGTTTCTTCTTAAAATAAAGAAACAAACATAAGGAATTATAACCCAAATCTACAGACTCCGAAAGGCAGGAAAAATAGCAAGAAGCAAAATCATGGTAACCAGACAAAAACATTTCTAAACAATCATTCTGTTCAGTCTGATGGCATCAGTTCTATCCTTTTTTTTTTTTTCCTGTCTGACAGTCTCTTCTGTGTTAATAGTGTTTGGGTCACACTGCATAGGTGTAAAGATGGGAATGAAGGAGAGTTTGGGATGTATGGAGAAGTTCCTGGATGATGCAAGTTTCTCCTTCAAGTGAATGGATAAAATGCAAGACAGAAAGTGTTACAAATAAACTCAGAGACTGTGGGCAAAGTGGGGCTCATAGATGAGCCTCACATTTAAAGGGGTGTGTGGATGAGAAGGAAGGACGTACCAGTGGTTGGATTGGGAATGTCAAGGATACTGCTTTACTGACACCATTTCCCACGGGATTCTCCTGGATAAACTGGCTGCTCATGGCTTGGATGGGCATACGCTTCGCTGGATAAAAAATTGGCTATATGACCAAGCACAAATAGTGGTGGTGAATGAACTTAAATCCAGTTGGTGGCTGGTCACAAGGCAGTGTTCCCCAGGGCTCAGCATTGCAGCCAGTTCCCTTTATTATCTTTATCAATGATGTGGATGAGGGGATCGAGGGCACCCTCAGTAGGTTTGCAGATGACACCAAGCTGCATTGAGGTGTTGATCCACTTGAAGGTAGAGAGGCACTACAGAGGCATCTGGACAGGCTGGATTGATGGGTTGAGGCCAACGGTATGAGGGTCAACAAGGCCAAGTGCCAGGTCCTCCACTGGGGTCACAACAATCCCATGCAATGTTACAAGCTTGAGGAAGAGTGGCTGGAAAGCTGCCCAGCAGAAAAAGACCTGGGAGTGCTGGTCAACAGCTGCCTGAATATGAGCCAGCAGTGTGCCCAGGTGGCCAAGAACGCCAACAGCATCCTGGCTTGTATGAGAAATAGTGTGGCTGGCAGGACTGAGGAAGCGATTTTACCCCTTTACTCAGTAAAGGCGAGGTTGCACCTCCAGTACTGTGTTCAGTTGTGGGCCCCTCCCTACAATAAAGACATTGAAGTGCTGGAGCATGTCCAAAGAAGGACAATGAAGCTGGTGAAGGATCTAGAGCACAAGTCTAATGAGGAGTGGCTGAGGGAATGGGGGTTGTTTAGTCTGAAGAATGGGAGTCTGAGACCTTCTCGTTCTCTAAAACTACCTAAAATAAGTTTGTGGCAAGTCTCTTCTCACAAGTAACAAGTGATAGGACAAGAGGAAATGGCCTTGAGTTGTGCCAGGGGAGGTTTAGGTTGGATATTGGGAAAAATTTCTTCATCAAAAGGGTTGCTGTAAAGCACTGGAAAAGACCGCCCAGGGAAGTGGTTGGAGTCACCATCCCTGGAGCTATTTTAAAGACTTGTAGATGTGGTGCTGAGAGACGTGGCTTAGTGGTGACCTGGCAGTGATGGGTTAACAGTTGGACTTGATGATCTCAAAGGTCTCTTCCAACCAGAACAATTCTATGATTGTATATGACATATACCTTATTACCTGCATAACAATTTAATGATAATAGGTCAAAAGAAAAAAAAAAAAAGATGAGTCAGCATACTGTGGAAGCAAATTTCAGACTCAAAGCTTCAGCTTTTCACAAGAGGTACTTCTCACAATTTACCATGATCTGCCTATTTGGTTTAAGTTAGAGGGCTGAATGCTTGAAGTAATACATGCAGTAATAAACAGTGAAGCTCTGGCATAAGTCAAACCCCTGACATTTCAGGCGTTTCTAGCTGGATATCTCATACTCATTATTTTTGAGTAGAGTATTCACTGACTTTCAAAAAATCCCCACACCTCTCCAAATGTGTTGTTAGTGTTTGCCAACTAAAATAGAGCTGTATTTGTTACTTTAATTATTGTGGTTACCAGTTCTAATCAGGAACGTGCTTGGCTCTTTCTTCCACGAAACAGAACTAAGTAGTCTGGCAATTTCTGACGGCTCTGGCTGCCAGGCAGGTCAGGAGCACCATGAGAACAGCTCCTCAAGTTGCATTTTGAACCTTCCCTTTCTTGTTTTGTCTAGTAAACAAGAAGCACAGGGGTAAGCAAAATGAATCACAGGAAAGTACGTGAGAGTTTTTTTCAAGACTTAAAAAAGTTTCAATTTCAGTTTGATGTGAAAGTTCATGGGACTTACCCAAAATATTTCCTCCCTATTAATAGCCTTGGTTTAATATAGGCACAGAGTGAATGCACTGTGAAAACTTCTCCACATAAATCTGTCAATGCACTTCAGGTTTGAGGTACCTAATTGCTCCTCCACTTCTAGAACCTCTTCAGAAGGGAAAATATGCAAAATTTAGCCTCTACACAAAGTTCGAGACAGTGCTGGATAAGGTATTTCCAAGCTAGCAATGAGAACACGAAGATACCAACTAGTTGGTTAATAAGGTTAGTTTTGTGGCGTTCAACAGTTCACATAGGTACAGTACTAGTGAGTTTTTCCATAACTTTTGGAGAAAGCATCCATAGGGAAGTAGTTTTTCAATCCTGGCCTTAGCTTTTGGAGCTGCAGATGGTGCTACTGAGCTATGAACTCCTTTAAAAATCTGCCTCTTAGTGGAAGAATCAAACTGCTTGAAAAAATTATCAGGCATCACCCATCGTGTGGCTGCCTCATGACTGATGTCACTCTTGATCTCAGTTTACCAGATAAAGTCACTTAAAGATCATTTCACTGTCCTACTTTGCTACAAGTTGCTTGGTTTGGCAGCAGTAAAGATGCTCAGTGGGTTTTAGCACCGGAGTATTCCTAGGAGGTATTTTGAGTTTTTGGCATCTTCTTCTGAATGGGGATAAAATATTTTAAAATTTCTGAGAAGTTTTAACTCTTGTGTTATCAGATTAGCAACTTTTTATTTTGAAATTTTGTTTATTCCAAGTGTTCACTTTTGTAAAAGGCTAAATAAACTCATTAGCTTTCAGCTTCTATTAAAATACAGTGAGATTCTCGTTTATTTCAACACTTATTTTCAAAGATGCCTTTGGCTTTTGTTCCAGCCCTCCTACCAACTAGGGGAATTAAAATGAGATTTTAGTTTGTATTCACAAATGTAGCCAGGTGATGTTCCTCAGGTGGGGACCAGAGCATCTATGGGATGGCAGGGCAGTCAGAACAGGAGAAGTCATCAGGCATCCATCAAGACCAGGGGTGGGGAGAGGGAGATCCAAGCAGCGAAGTTCAGGGGTCAGCTGCAAAATAGGAAGGGTGTAGAGCAGAATGACATCGTAATAGTTCTGCTTTGGGCATGAACTGAATTGTAGGATGATCTGGTAATGGCTTTTTCAGTAATTAACTTTCTGGCTTAACTTTCTGACTACTACTGGAAATGAGAACGGATTTTTTTCTTTTTTTTTTGCAATGGTTACAGAGAAATAAATGATAGTGCCAAAAAATGAGAGAGGCATAATAAACTTAACATCTGTGAGGCTGTCAGTGACAGATGCTCAAAATGTGTCTCCTGAGGAGATATGATTCCAGTGACCTTGACCCACAGTAGTCATCTCTTAGAGATGGCTGGTAAAATGTTGTTATTATTCACAGAAAAGAGACATGAGAGAAACACACTGTCACGACATAGAAATAAAATTGTGTTACAAAGGGTCTCATACCAGGAGAAGGAACCTAGAATTTGTTTTCATTCCGAGTAGGATCACATTTCATGATCTCAATTGGAAAATAACTGAGCACACAGCAAAGAAGGTGAATCAAGCCCCTGATTCCAGCACATGCTGGATTATTATTAATCCTGGGATTAATCCTATGGGATAAACCACTCCAAAGCAGTGTTAAATCATACTGTATTTGAATTCTGGTGAGAAAGTCTCAAATATGCTTTATTTTTTATCGCTTTACATATTTTTTCTATAAACAAAAAGATATCATCTTCATTTCATTTTGCATAATAAGAGCATTGATTCTGTATAAAAACTTTTAGAAATGAAAGAAGACAGCACTTCTCCCATGAATTTCTCTATCTAATGGCAAAAATACAATCAAGAAATATGAGAAAGTTAAACAAACCAGTGTCAATTTTGGGGACAAGGCATAAAAAAAGCCATCAAAACTCATAAATAACAGTCCTGACAATAGAGAAATTAACAGCCTTTTTCCTGGTATACTGCCTAAAAATAGGCAGGACACTGGGAATATTGAATAAATCAAAGACAGCAAAATATTCAAAAGCTTTAAAACACTAGAACAAAATAAAAGAAACTTAAAAACGAGAAGTGTGTAATAACAATCAAACAATTATTTTAAATGCTGGTAGGTCACTAGGTCCTAAATCTTGCCACTATTGTCAGCTGGGTGTCCCAATTAAAAATAACATCTTAGCAGTTCAGTATCATACAACCTCTGCAAGCAAGATGAACTGTTTGTGAGGCCAGCCTAGAGTAGTCTGCCTGTATGTAGCCTGTCCTTAGGTGTTGTAACCCTCATGCAAAGATGTACCAACTGACTTCCTCCCAAGATTTGAATGGATGGAAGCAGGGGAGGTAGGTTAGCACCAGTCAGACCCACTAATGCTTTGGGAGACCTTAGCTGGACACTTTGCCTTGTCTTCATGCTCATTTGTTACAATGCTCATCAAAAGCTCACAGACCTCCACTGGAGCTTGGGAACTCAGATATAAGACCACCTGAAAGGCTGAAGAGATATATTGTTTTAAAACCCAACACATTGCAGTGGAAAGGAAACCCTAAACTAACAGGGAAACAAAGGCCAGTGATGGCTGCTGCATTGGAAAGCAAAGTGTCAGCCTTTTTCCCTGCTCCTGTTTGGAAGCTGTGGCACAGACACATAAAAGCCAGCTTTAGGAAGTTAATTCAGCTGTCCGCATTGCAAATTGACCTGATTTACTACACGCTCTGTCAAAAAAGTGAGGCATCACCAGACGGGCATACAAAGGTGCCCCAACTTGAAATGAATGATATTTTGAGATGAAATGAATACAATAGGCAGAAGATGAAAGAAACACCACAAACTCTATCTCAAAGTATGTCACAAGTGGCTGAATTCTGGAATTTCTGTTCTATATGGCCATTTAGTTCTCCAACATTTCCCTTTGGTAGAAATTGAAATAAATTGTCAAAAGCTTCCATGAGGTGAAATTTCTAGAAAAGTTAACTTCAGAAATATTGGATATTATCTGGATTTTCATTTCAATAAATCAAAAAGCTTCTTCTCACAACAGCTTCCCATGATAAATCAGACCATAAAAGTCAACATGATAAAGGCACAACAAGGCACTTCAGTTTTATCACAACACTCCATTAAGAAGCTACTCACAGCAGCTATGAGGACTGACAGTTCCTGCAACATCATGACTTAATCTGATCTTTGCTTTTCAAAGAGAAAAGTTTTCAGAGGTCTTTAATACAATAATACACTCATATATTCAGGCTTCTCAAACATTCTCAGAAATTTCAAGGACTGATAAGACCTTTAAAAGTATTTTTTAGAATTGTGTATTATTGTCCACAGAATAATTTGTCTTCCTCTGTTTGTACTGTTTTCCTTGATGCTCATAATTTGTCTCTTTTTTTCTCAAAAAAACACTGCATGACAGCAGCTGCTTTTCTCTAGTCCCACAGAACCCCACAGCACAGCTGCCAGACACCACAGTTCATGCAGCAGTTTCTGGGATCCACTTTGAGATCCTATATGCCTTCTGGGAACTTTCACTGAGACTGTCAGGGACTCCTGGGAACTCTCTGAGGAACACCAGGGTGCCTGCTGCTGCTGCAAAAGGTCGGCTGTGAGGTTCTACCACCCAGAGATTCTCATAGGGGGAGGAGGCCAGAAGCCTGCAGAGCATCAGGGTGATGAGAGAGACAGTGGCTGGATTCTCTCTGAGACCTGCAGTCTCATCAGCTTCTAACCCAGCTGCGCTGAGGGAGGGGCCAGCAGCACCTCTGCTTATCAGGTTGGGAAATGGAGACTCCCACAATGGGAGCTGGCGAGTTGGCCAACCAGCTCTGGCCAACCAGAGACTGCTGGCTGAAAAGAAGATTTGCAGAGAAAGCCCTGGGGGTCCTGGTGGAGAACAAGTTGACCATGAGTCAGCAAAGGGCCCTTGCAGCAAAGAAGGCCACCAGCCTCCTGGGGTGCATCATGCAGAACATTGCCAGCAGGTCAAGGAGGTGATCCTTCCCCTCTGCTCAGCGCTGCTGAGATACATCTGGAGTGCTGTCCAGTGCTGGGCTCTCCAGTCAAGAGAGACATGGACATACTGGAGTGAGACTAGTGAAGGGCCATGAAGGTGATTAAGGACTTGAAGCATCTGCCATACAAGGAGAGAGTGGGAGAGCTGGGTCTGTTCAGCCTAGAGAGGTAAAGGCTCAGGGGATTCTTAGCAATAGACATAAATGCCTGATGAGAGAAGAAAGAAGATAGAGCCAGACTCTTCCCAGTGGTGCCCAGTGGCAGGACAAGAGGTAATGGTCACAAATTGAAATACAGGAAATTCCATTTAAACATAAGAAAAAACATTTTTACTGTGAGGGTGGTCAGATACTGAAACAGATGGCCCAGAGAGTCTCTGAAGACTCCTTTCTCAGAGCTATTAAAAACTCAACTGCACATGGCCCTGGCCAATCTTCTCCAGCTGACCCTGCTCTGAGCAGGGTGGTTGAACTAGACAATCTTCCAACATCTTCAGCCATTCCATGTATGTGATAAAACTGCTTTCATGCTATAACCATGCCTTTGTCATTGCAATATTATTAGTGAGAAAGAAACCATATATGGTGTAAAATCTTTCTCAGTGGACTTCTTTTACTTAGCTTTCTATCGCTCATCTCCATGTGAGTTCTGTCTCATTTTCTTTGTTATCTCCACCCTATTCACTGGCAGACAAAATACCTTTGATTTTTCTGAATTGTTGAATTTTAAATGAGATTAAAATAGAATCCAATTTGAATAAAACAGAAAAACCATCATCGTTTCATAAGAAGATATAAAATGATTTGAGTAAATTCCAAGATCATTACATTTCATTCCTTTCATGAAATTCATCTGACATCAACCTGTTTGTTTGGCCTGATTTTTTGTTGTTGGTGGTGGTATTTTCATGGCTTTAAGAGACAAGGAAATGGCTCGACTAATATTTGCTTAATTTATGTAGTCTTTGCTTTCTTTCTTTTTCTTTTCCTTTTTTTTGCACATTACAAGCATTATGGGTCATTTATGTCAAAAAATCCTACATCTTAAAGATGGGATTAATATAATAGCTGTACTTTTATTTAAGAAACTATTGGACATCCTGTTCCATGATGGATGTGAAGAAGTAACACCAAGCAATGACACTCCTGCCACAGCAGACCCAAAGTCTAAATCAAGATAAGAAACAACAGAAGAGAAAAAGACTCTTCACTATCATCAGGAAGGATGAAGTAGAGGGCTTGTGTGATGCTTATTCCTCCTAGCAGTGTCCTTACACTGAGAATTACAGCTCATCCTTTAACCTTTCAATTTAGACCTCTGTGGCCACTTCTCTAAATATATACCATAAATGTAATTTTAGGTGAGTTTCCTCCAGAACATGGGAATGGTTGTACTGGGTCTAACAAAAAGCCCGTCTAGGCAAGGGTCCTCATTCTCTTTGCTAGTCATCTCTGCCATTAGAAAAAGAACAGGATATTTATATATGTTACTTCACTCTAATACCCTCCTGATTTAGTTCTCATCTAAATTTAGACGTACACAACAAAGATGCCTACATTTGAGAAAATCACTGTGGGAACCTCATCATATGGAACATGCATTTGCTGAAATTTGCCTGACCTACTTTAAGCATCACTATCAGGATGAGATGAATCGTGCTTTGATAGTTACTTCTTCTCTAACTATAGAGGGAACCAAGCAAGATTAGCTCAGATGGGTCTTTGTAAGAGACAGATGAAGTTATCTGAGATTGATCTCATTCAGAGTACCTGTAAGTCAAACTCGGACTTGGGGTTTTAACGTCAAGAGGTATGGGCTATGGCTCAGATCTGTGCCGTGACCCACACCTGATGTAGGTGTGCCCCAAGGGAGAAGAAGCCTTGCAGTGCCAAGATGTGTTCAGTGAAGTGAGAATAAGCAACCGCAAAGCAGTGACAAGAAACAGCGACAGAAACAGCATCCAGAGGGAGTAAAAGGAGCAGCAACAGGATAGCAGCAAAACAAGTAGTAGGTTTTTTTTAATGAGACAGTGAGCTGACCGGGAGCACCCAGTGCAACATAGACAGGGAAGAAAGGTTGGAGGAGCGCTCATTTGAGGGTCATCACCACCATTTCTTCAAGGACGCCAGTCCTTTCCACTTTAACTCTTTATCAGCTGTTTTTCCAAGATGATAGACCTCTGCTTTCCTTGCCTCAAAGGGGGGCCTTTATCTCCCTGGGGGGAGATATCCATGAGCAAGTGCTGTTCTTTCTGAAGCACTCAGAAGGTGTAATTTAGTGTCTGGAAGGGAGCTGCAGTTGTTTTAACTTTTTTTTAGTGGAAATCCTTAGAAACTGAACCTAGCCTTTTTTTACTATTTAAACACACGTGATAGGAGGGTTAGGTCAGATTGAGCTTTTCCAGCAAGGAAACAAAACAAATCAGCAGCTTCACTCTGTACAGCACCTTTCATGCAAAACAAAGCAGAAGTGCCTTCAAAAGCAAGAGAGAAAGGTAGAATGATTACTGACACCCAGCAAAATCAGAGGAAAAAGCAAAACTAAACAAAGACAAAGTTAAGGAAAGAATTCTAAGAATCAAAACAAATTAAGAACAAGAAGAAACAAGAAACCCTTGTAGGTTAGTTCCTAACAAGCGAAAAATGCATCTAGACAGTCATAGCACCAATATTTCATTTCCATTTGCTTAGCAAAATGAGACCACAGCCTCCAGACTTTTTTCTCACATGGTATTTGAAATTCAAGCTGCCTTATGGCAAAATAGATTGGGCAAAGGAGAACTACTAAGGATAAAACTCAAGTTGGTTATCTCAAGAAAATGTAGCATTGCCAACCTCTCATGACATTGTAAAGGTGGTTCTTATTTAAGCTTGATGGGCATAAACTTAGTGTATGAATGAGAACATTTAAAACAAAATATAAATTTAAAACCATTCTCATGAGTAAGGTCCTGTCTCATCCTTGTTCAATATTTGGGACTGGATCTATCAGTAATTACAAGTCACAAAATGACTGTAGATCAAATGTTTTTCTGTTAACTGAGGCTTTTCTTAATCACTCTTCCCATTGTTCTGCATTCCAGGCTTAGACCTTTCTTTCTGACGTAAAAACACTTTTGCATGTTAGATGCTTTGCTATTTGCCAGAAGGATAACGGCATTTTTCCTTCCAGCAGTTCTCAGCCCACAATCAGCCCTTCTGCTGTCGAACTAGTTTACTCTGCAGTGACTCTTGAGGTTACTTTTCACTCAGGAAGGAAAAAAACTGTGAGACTTGTTTTCCAGCTTTCATGCTTCTGAAACTGGTTACTACCATGTCTCTACAGATTTCCCTGTGCAGTGGAGTATCAGTGGTCCTGCCACCAAAGGACCACCTAGGGTTTTGATTTCATATTGCTTCTACTAAGACTAGCTGTAAAGGTTTACGGGTTTAATGATGCAGACTCTGGCTCTTGATCAAGTTTGCCATTCAGAATGAAATTCCCTCTACAAAATCACACTGAAATACAACGAGCTAGCAGAGCGGAGCCTACCGCAGTGCTTCTTGAGTAACGAGTCTCAGGTGGAAAAAAAAAAAAAAAAAAGTATTTTTGGTGCTGTAAGTGTACAAGAGTCTTAATTTTGGAAAATGAAATATTGCACATAGGCTCTATTACCATTTTTAGAATCAAAACAACTTCAAAGACCATCAAGTTCATCTGCAATGATAATATTTATTGTGAGTTTTCAAGAGAGGCCATGAACAAGTGCGCTGAACTTTAAAAGCAGTCATGACAAATCATTTAAAGCAGAGATGCCAAGTGTTTTGACATCCCGGCCACATAGCGTTTACAAATTGGGACTAGGAGCCAGACTGGAATTGCTCCCTTGGGTCTTACGATCTTTGTTTCCACGACCTACTGTGATCCTCTCGTTCAAGAGTACTGCACATTTCCTTGAAACTCTACTATTTCCAGTTCATAGAATTATTCAAAAGGTCACTATCAAAGTGTGTTCTAAAATTCACAGGTTTAGTCAGATTCTCTTGAAATTTTCTGTGGCCTATGGCATAAGGTTAACGATACTGAAATCAAGCCATTTCAACAAATTGCTCCCAAAGAACAGGCTCTCCATCTGCTCCCAAAGCAGGCCAGTGTGAGTTCAAGTTCTCCTGACTGTTTTACCTTTACATGGAGCTTCAAAAATGGCCCAGATCAACAGTGCTCCGTATTTTTCAGGGAATAAAATGTTAACGAGAATCTAACATTTTCTTAACAAAGGCCACTTTTTTATTTGGAAGAACTGTACCAAATAGGCATAACACTTTTCTAGTTTCAAACTCAGAGTTTTCTCCAGAGGCATACTTGTACATTTTACAGTCTCTTCACCTCCCGCGGATACTTTTAACCCATACACTTAAAAGGCCATGGAGCAGAGCACTCTGCCCTAAAGCCACCTGAGTATCATTTTAGCGTGTTCAGTAAAAGTCAGTATTGAAATAAAGCAAATCCCCTCCCCAGTGCTGTGAACAGATTTCTGCCCTTTAGCCCCAAATATGGGAGGAAACCCAGGGAGCACTGCTAAGACACCTCATCTTGAAGGACTCACCACCAGTTACCTCCTATCTAAAGCCTGGGACACAGGAAAGACTTCTCCAGTTTCCTAAACTGCTGCTCGTCAGTTGAGCCACCATCATGAATTATGTTTTGGGAAAACAAGATAATACATATTGATGAAGCAGATTGTAGCTATTCCACGTTCTCTCACATTTGCAAGGAGGTGAGAGCACGCATGAAGTCAGATGTTCCTACTCTGTGATGCACAATGACCTCTTAAACCACAGAACCCACGAGTCACAGCTAAGGTAAGCTTCTCCAAGATACCACTCCCTCTTTTCTACAACCACTTGGGAAATTTCAATGCAACCACACTACATACAGATTATTCCCAATGACTTCAGTGGCTCTGTAACCTGTGGGCTTTGGCAAGTATCTAAATCTGTCATGCAAATCACAAAGTCATTTACTAAAGGTTTCTGGTTTGCCTTGTGTCCACATTCAGCCAGTTTTCCAAATAATCTATGAATATTTAATACTCAAAGAAATTAACTAAGAGGTTTCTGAAAGAGGAAATCTCTAGCTATCAACATTACAAGGATCAGTGGGCCCGTTCTCCCCTAAATCTACTTTTTTCCATGTGTCTTTTTGCTTCTGTTTTTGCCCCTGTTATTTTATGTGGGAAACATTAAATGGTTATTCTGTGATCAAACAAAAGATGTAACAAACTAAGCAACAGAACACGTTTAATTCTGAGGCGTGTGGTAAGGCCTGTCAACACCGTCTAAATACCAAAGCCAAAATCCCAGTCACACTGAAACACCTCCCAGAAACCTCAGGAAATTCAGGAGGCCAAGATTATACCCTTTGAGTTACTACATCTCTCTCTATTGGGTATTTACGGAGCATTTAAGGTGAATAACCAAGACAGTACATTGTTTAAAGGGAAGGCATTACTTAACAAATTGCAAGTCTTTAAAACCAAAAAGGTGACACATTAGTGACACTCCTTAGAGTATCCAGAAAGAGATCTGGTTTATATTTCACCAGCTCTTGTTATATTCTGTAAAGACAAGACTTGGATTAGACAGGAGCCCTTCTCTAACCTTTTCCCAAACTAAGCAATGTTTTCACAGAGAGACAACAGCAGTTATTTTCTGTTACATGAGAATCCATTCCATCATGCCACAGACTATTATTCTTCCTAAGTGAAGCTGGAATGATATCAGAGGAAAAGAGATCTCATCCACTTAAAGGGGAGTTGACAGAGTGAAATCCCGCATTTGATAAAAGTACATATGTGTTGAGGGGTAGGAACACCATGTCTGTCTTCAGCTTCAGATTTAGCTGCAGATTGTGAGCAATGAAAGATCTGATGATTCCAACAGAACTGACAGACAAATTGGGTTAGGGAGAAATAGGTTAGAGGAAATACTTATTTATAAGCTTTAATAGCTTTTACACTAATACAGAGAAGACATTTCACATTGTCAGGTGACTTGCCCCCAAAGACCAAGGGTGTTTCATTTAGAGGTATGGGCATATATTAATATTTGCTGGGATACATCCTAGTTACAGCAGTTTTGCTGTTGACCACAGGGCCTTCAAGAGATAATCTGCCAATAGCAATATGGCTGACCTCAATCTCAACACTCTACTCACAAATTTCCCTTTGAGAGGATGTTCAAAACGAGTCCTGTGGTTTCTAACACAGAGATTCTAAGAACCGGAAGGCTTCTGTATTCATTTTCTTTTTCCTGAGGAACAGTTAAATGGTTCAACATGCACAAACAGTGGTTTTTAATACAGGTGCACAAGTTTTACTTAACAGTTGTGCAGAGTTATTACTCCACAACTTTATACTTGGTGCTTCAGAATTGGCAACATGGCTCAAGGTTGGTCAAATTTTACTGAAAGAAAAGAGGCAAAGACTGATGGGAAAATGACCCCAAAAGATCAAAAGTTAGCACTTGATTCTGACTTAAAAAAAAAAAAAACACACATGCCACAGACTTGCCCATTGCTCCTAATCTCTTTTAATAGAAGACAAAACAATTCTGACTGGTTATCCTTCTGCTCCCCTAACAGCATTGCCTCTGCATGAAGAAGATACTGATGCTGTAATTCACAGCAGTGATTGGAGTTTTTAGATACTGGAAGTCATGCACGTTTATACTCCAGAGGAGTAGAATCAACAAAATAAAAGCATGGAATGTGAAATGAGGTTCTGGGAAATCAAACTCACTCATCAGATGAACTGTATTCTAAAAGTGGAATGTATATGCCAGAACTTATTGGGAAATTTTCAGGCTGCTTTTTGTCAAAAAATACCTCTTCATTTTAGCCATGAATTTAATGAAAAAAACCGATGGAAATAAAATTACGTTGTGCTTCTGTCACCTAATCATTTCCTAATTGTCACAGTGACCTTTTTTTGCATCTGAGGAATTCTGCTTTTAAGTCAAATCTTTTTCATTACAAAATCTAGTATATTCTAAGCCTAAAAAGTTAAAGTTTTAGAAGTATTGTTAAATTCAAAGCAAAACTCCCACTGTCTGAAACAGACTACATTTTACAATCTAACTCATTAAAACACTGAGACTTTTAGAGATAGTTTCAGATAGGATTCATTTTTTTCAAAATTTGCTGTAAAGTAGGAAAGTAATTTCCTCCCCTTTCTTAATATGTAACATGATTCATATCGTTCATGCTGCATTTCTACAATAACTCTATGAACTGCAGGTCCTTGAATTTCTTTTCATGCTACTTTTTTGTAACAGATCATTTGGAAGCGTGCACTTAATGGAGCTGGCTTGTTCTCATTTCAGTTTCTGTGAAGGTAACCATCAATTTCTGGTGAGATATTTTCTTAGTTACTACGTACAATGTCAAAATCAGACTTCCTTCCAAGTCATGTTGTAGCAAGTTACATCAAAGTGGTTTTGAAGCTGCTTTAACAATGTTATGATATTTGAAATTAGAGCAGCTGGCTGTAGTCCACACCAGGGTAGTGAAAAACTAAGCCTTTTTGGTCTGTTAAGGTTCTTATTTAAAAACAGCTTGTTTTATTTTACTGTTTATTATTCATTATCTGAAGTTTCACATCTGAATTTAAGCTCAAGCTACATTAACTTAAGGGCTTGCCAGTGTGAGACTGGCCAGTAGTGAATGAGTTGAAATTGGTTAAAAACAAAGTTGGTCCAAATCCCTAAAACAAGTCTCTTTAAGCTTCGTATAAACCACATTGGAATAATCCAGACTTTTAGGTTTAGACAAACTTTAGTTCTCCTCCTGCCCAGGAACTGTCAAAAGTACTTGATTCAGTTGTCATGCTACTGTGACTTTTTTTTCTTACAGTGAAATTACTGATTAAACTGATATGAGAAACTCAGCTCTGGCTTTTGAGTTTTGTTATAAAGCCTGTTTGGAGAGGGAGTTCTGCTATTCTTCAGTCAAAAAGAGGATAAAAGGATGTTCTACTCATTTTCCAGCTAGAGAAATAGAATATAGTTGTAAATCTATTGTCTTTAATGCTCTGATGTCCTGTGTTTGAGAAGAAAACTGGAACAGAAAAATACTTAGGAGGCCATAGCACACAGGCCTGTTTTTGTTTTAAGATTTTATAACTTGCAAAGTCATTTCTTCTTGCCTTGAAAATGAAAACAGTCCATTAATTCAAATCTTGCAACAAGTAATTTCAAAAAACCTTGTGAATGGGTTACTGTAGCATAACCAGCTCTCAGAAACAGAGCATAAAGCAGCATGTAACTGCATCCCCTTCAGAGAATCCTGCGTTCTGCAAGGCCAAAATGATGCTTTTCCATTTTCAGAACACTTCATCAATGTTTTTGGGGATTGATCCCGAACGGGTAGATTATTTTCACTTTCTATAATAGAGATTCCAAAAGATAACTAAACAATCTGAAGGGACACCCGCTGAGTTCAGTGTAATATAGAGACGGGTCATGGGAAGCAAAAGCTATATTCCTATCTAATGAGTCACACAGCTACCCAAACTGTATTTTTAGGCTTTTACCAAAATGAAGACATCCCTAAGTACACTTTCACGCAATGACATTGCAATGTTCAAGTAATAAATTGGTAGTAAGGACACAGAATGAATTTGCGTAATAATTGAACGTGTGGCATTACTGATTTTAACATAGTTATTACTGGCTGATGTCTCTACTGCACGATTCAGCAAAAGCAAAATAAGTATGTGATGCAGTCACACAGGAAAGCAAGTGGTCTGTCCATGGAACTTTAATACAAAAGTACACCCAAGAAATCCAACTTTCAAATGCAAACTCCCACCTTAAAGACCCTCTGAAAGACAAGTGACTCTTCTAACCTCCCAGCTGCTGAAGAAAAAGGGCACCAGCAAAGGCCCGTCACCCAGTTTTTCTTTTGCTTCCTTTTATGAAGACTGACCCTTTCTCTAGTTTTTAAAAGAAAAAGAGGTGGGCACTGATCTGGGGAGAAGGCGTGAAGTTCTCAGGCAGGCAGAGGCTGTTGGTTGGAGCATGACTGCTCACTCCTGCCCTCCCTGTTGCTCCTGCTGTGAGCCCTCTCCTTGGTAGGAGCAGGGACTGGGGTTCCTTCACGCACTGCACCCCGTCCTGGGACTTCGCCTACATCAAAAAGCACTGCAGTGAAATGGGAGTGGGTAGGTACCGAGGGCTCGATGTGCACAGCAGGTGCACATTAGGAGGTTTATCTTTAGAACTAGTCTGGCCCTGGGAACTGAACCCCCTTTAGCAGGCAGGGCGCATATCTCCCAGTTTAAATTTCTCTGGGAAGAATTGAGCCTGTGTGCTGTGAAACCAGACCACACTATGAACTGATGCACAGTAAGTGCATTACAACTGGGGTTCACTTCTGAAGGATACCCCTAACCTAAACCAAGGTGCACCCAAAGGTGCCTCACCCTTGCACTTGGTGCTGAGTATTACATTATTAACTCACAGATGGAGTCCAGCAGCATGAAATTACTTGTACGTGGGGATCTGAAGTCTGATAACAATCAGCTCACAAAATTTTATCAAAAACACGTTGCCTTTGGCGTTCAGATAGATTTGTACTAATTAAAATGACCCAGTACATTTTAGCAGACTGCCACACCAGCCAGTCACAGCGATTGCTCGGCCTTATGTGCTGCTCCCCATGGTTATACTCTTTATAGGCCAGGCATAGTCCATTTGGCAGAAGCAAGATGATACCAATAGAAATCATTCAGCTCAGTAATTATCAAAAGCTTGTAGTGTTCAACATCACCATGCAGCTAGTGAGTGAAACGATTTGCTGGCCGTGTCCTAATTTTTTCTCTTTCCTGTGTTACCTTCACTTTAGGAGCCAGTTTCCAAGCGGTGTCCACCAGTAAAGGCCATTAGTTGCTATTACCATTTAGAAATCAAATTAAATCCTACTCTGACAACTCAGCCTGACGGAAAAAGCCAGCTTTTGCTTTCCTACTGCCCCACCAAATGAACTAAATTAACTTCCAGAAAGGACACCGGGCTCACTCTCCTGCATATTTCAGCTGCTGGCTGTCAGCTGGGACTTGCAAATGCTCTATTCAAGATGTCAGATAATTTTGGTTTCTCAGGAACCTTAAAATAAAAACGTTTCAAAAACTTATACAGTGCCTCCTCTCTAAACAGAAACATAGAGAGCTGACTACTCCAGCTACGACACCAGAGCACAGAGGGCGAAGAAGGAGGACTGAAGTTTATCATCCTGCAAAAGGAGCCTATGGCAGCTATCTTGGAACTGGTACAGCACTGCCAGGAGCAGCGATCAGCAAAGATCCAGCTACAGGTTTGCTGTGCTCAGGCAACACTTACTATTAATACTGACTCCTGGCATATGTGTTTGGTTGATTGCAATACTGGGCTACGACTGCACACCTGTGGTTATTACTACACACAGTCTGTACCAGCTCATACTAAAGCCAGCTCAGATGCCTCCACACCCCGCCCCTCCCTCCTGCTGGCTCCAGGGTGAGGCTGAACTCTCACCAATGGACATATACTCCAGCCATTCCCAGCCCAAGAGGTGCTGAGCTGGCTCAGCTCCTAACAAGGTTCACACTCCTTGTGACTGCAAGTAGAGCTCTGCTGAGCTACAGCCCAGCTGGGCTGTGTCTCACACACACTCACCAGTCAGCAAAAGATGTGCAACCGTGCACTTCTGCTTTGAGACATCAGAGAGAGCACCAACTCACTACGTTGCAGTATAGCTCTATACGTTGTCGCCAGCTTGAATATGACCATGGGCTCTCTGGAACTACTCCTGGCCTCTGATGTGAAGATCTCACATCAGCAGTGCTCACGAAGCTGGAATTTTCCAGCTGCCCCCTGGGCACCCCTTTTCACTGCCAAAGCTAGCAATAAGTGCTAGATGCAGACACATACAAATGCAGTCACCAGGAGCCTGCTCCCACCAAAACTAACTTAAAGTTAACTTAATTTGCATCAGCGGAGGTTGTATGCAGTTCATTATCAGGGAAAATAGAAGGAGCGAACACAAAAGAGATACAATACACTTGCTAATGTACCTCGTACTGGCAGTAATACTAAAGCACAACCCATACAATACTACTTAGAGCTAGACAATCACTACTCACTGGAGATCCCAAAACTCAACATAGCATTACAGCCATCATTAGCAGCAATGAGATTTCACGCACACCCTCTACAAGTCCCATTTGACGCACTGACAGCAAATATCGAGCTTGTGCATGTACCCATTAATGCCGTTAAAAGGCTTTGGAATGAACGCCTGATAACAGGTTTAGTACTTTAAATTAGCTTAGAGGAAACACCAGCTGGTAAAGCCAAGGCATTATTTCAGGCTTGTTATTTTAAATAAAGTTGCTAATAATTATGTTTGTTTTTCACCGGTCTGTTTCAGGCTACAGATTCACTGTGCACCAGTCTCCAGAGCTCTTGTTCATGCAGCAGTCAACTGGCCTTCTCTTGGTGTAAAAAATGGAGTTGGAGACAAATTGAAAGACCTCATATCACAAGAGAAGCCTTTAGTCCTTGGGGCATTGAGACACAGAGCAGCAGCCGTGCTGACCTCACAGAATCAGGCTGGTGGCTGAAGCAGCTAGGAACGGAGCCAACACTTGGCAACACTGAACTGCAGCTCACTGTGTTTCTCCAAGTTATCCCCGTATCAATCCACCTTCAGTTACAGATGTAATTCAATCACCTTCAGTACACCCTCAGAAAGATCCCATCCACATGAACGTAGGTTGATTGTCCCAGAGCTTTTATGGTGGTGTGGAATAAAGCAGGTAGTGATTTCCCGGCTCCAGCTGTGACACTGATGACTTGGTTGTGTCCCAGGCCCTGTTGTCCCTTCCCTGTGGAGGATGCCTGTCCTTACAGCTTCCCTCAAAGAAGTGGCTCATGTGTGAAGCCCCCTATTCTATTTGATCAGAATAATCCAGATTGTTACAGTTTAAAAGAGTTTTTCTTGAAGCAGAGTGCAGGGCACAGAGATGAACCACTCTTCAGGAAAAGTTGCAGGGGCAGTAACCTTCAGCAGAACTACAGACATGCTGTCAACCCATAAAGCTGTTTGTGGAATGAGCATCTCCCAACAGCTCTGTATTCTCCTCCTCTAGCTGTTGCTGTTCCAGTATAAAATGCTTGTACTTAGAGATTTATAATTTCCAGGTGTAGGAAGATTTCTACTTTAGATTTGCTTGCATAATTCAAGTGAGACAACTAATTGAAGCGCAGACAAGTTCTGAGCAACCACTGTCTCTTCTTCAAATAAAAGGCAATAATCAGAGGAATGTGCTCTCCAGCTTTCCAGGGCTATGGTGCCAATGGACAGAGACACATCAAAATGGAGTACCTGTGGTCGAACAGCTCTTCAAGGTACACATGCTCTTGTTCCATATTTTTTTTTAATTACTTCCTGTATTAATTTCTTAATTTTCATTACCAGTTATTCACAACAAAATGTTGGATATGAAGTACGAGAGTATAGAAAATCAGAGGCTAAATAAAATTATATGTCTCTGCAGATTTCTGTTTTTCTTCCACATTTTTCCAGCCTTATGTTCACCATTTGATTCTCAGGATACTAAGGCAGCTTTTAGTGTAGCGTGTTTTGAAAGGGTTGCAAAATACGGAGCAAGTAATTTCCAACTGAGATGAGATAATAATAGCAATAAAACAACACCCTACATATTTCTCAGCTGAAGATCTCAAAGCACTCAGATTAACACCTAAAGCATCACAGACCTTTAGGAAAAAAAAGTTACAGCTAGGAAAATTGAAGTATGAAAAGGCGGTGTGATTACAGGACAGCACTGGCAAAACTGGGAAAGTACTTATTCCTGTCAACTTTTACAGCTTTCTTGGGCTAGATTCCATATGGAGGTATGCTTGAGACAACTATTTAACCAAAAAACAAGTTATAAGGAATTCCATTGTTTCTACCGTCTGGGAACAGGCAGCTTCTTTGTTATTCCTGCAGCATAATCCACTGATTTTTCTTTCCCCACTATCTACTCAGAAATATGATATTGAGACACAGTGTGTCAGTTGTCCAGTTCAACAAGTACCTCTGAAAGGTAGGGGATGTCTCTAAAATACTTAATATTGTTAGGAAAGCATGCTGAGCATTTTTTGCCGCCAGTGAATTTAGTGAAAGCTTACACTCTTCACGTGCCCTGTTTGGAGGAATGTTAAAGTCTGGGAGCTTGTCTTCACGCATTAAAAACTCCTGCTAAGGAAGGGGTTTGTAGCAATTCCTTAGTGATAAATGTTTTAGCCTGAATTGTAAAGTAATATCAGTTTTCCATCCCTGATGACCAACCATTTGGCTGAGTCCTGTTTGACCTGCCTCCCTTTCCATAAAGCAGACGTTGTAGGAATTTTCTGCCTCAGAGTTGTAGGTTTCAGCTCATTATATTGTGGAAATAATTTGAGTATATTGAAAACATAGGATTCTTTGGAATTCCTTTGACTTTTTTTCATATTGCTTACCAAAGGAAAAATATTACAGGCATCACAGAAAGAAGACAGAGGCCTAGAGAGGACTTCTCTTTCATAGAGGTTTCTGAACCATTTCTTTCTAACTATGAGCTCAGATCTTTTATTCTGAGCTCCAGTGTTCTTCCTCAGGTGGAGACTATACTTTTTTGCTAACAATGAAAAATACTGTCGGTCCTTACATGCTTCCTAACAAGATGTGTTCTCTTCCCAATCAATGTTTGGGAAAGGCATGGATTTTTCAATACTCTTCAAGGAAGGAACCTGAGGGAGATATGTGTAATTTGGAAAAGCGGAGCAAGGTAATCAGAAATAAAATGGCTATTTCAGAGTTCCAACTGCTTGACAGGCCTTGATATAGAGTTGCTCCTAAAAAAGGTATTTTGGGAAAAATATCTTATAGAAAGTGCAGTGAGAAGCATTAATAAGAATTAGCTAATCAAGGGATAAAGTGTGCGTGCATGTTTGTGTGTATGCAAGTACATCTAAGTGCGGTACAGGTATCCTACAGCAAAGAAAGAAAAACATGGTGTTGCAAAAAGGATGTTCAGGCAAGTCCACGTCCATGAATATTTCCTAGTGGGGTCTGTATCTGATGGCATATGCAGACTCTGGCAGTGGAAGTTATTTGTTGGGTTAAAAATAAAAAACAGGGCAGAAGGAGAGAGAGGGAAGAGAAAGGAAGAAAGAAAAGGAAAGGGAAAGACCATGAGCACAAGATAAAACACTGCTCCAGAGGTCTGGGAAGCACCACTCCAGCAGCTTGGTTGAAAGTATACAGGGCTGAGAGTGGAAAGCAGACTGTAGTGTTGTAGCAGAAAGTCCTCAGCAACACAAAAGGTGGAAGCACCTTAGGCCATGTGCAGCAATTGGAAACACACATGGCATTTCTTTTGCCTTTGAGTTTACTGTTTGGTTTCAAAAGGACTGGAGAGCTCAAGCATTGCCATACTCTGGGCATTGGTATTGTCTTAATTTTTGTAAAATTATATGAGTAAGCACGGCCATTATGTGAATAAGCACAGCCATTTGCTGATATGATAAACTACCTACATTAGAAAGGCAGAAGAATATGTTTAAAAATAAAAATCTAGCCATAGCAATCTACCCCTTAATTAAGGAAAGCAAACCGCTACGCCAAAGACCATTTAACTTATTTTGAGACTTAAACACAAGCGCCTTGTAAATTACCGAAATATTCTTGGCTTGATTCTTACAAATGAACAAATACAGTGATTGCTGAAATGGGATATTAGACTTCTTGTGGATGTGAAGAAAAAGGCTGGACTGATATTCTCTATCCCTCCTGCTGCAGCTGGATGGCTATGCGGTAACGGCTACCAGATTTGTGGGAACTGGGAGTGCACACCTAGGTCTGTAATGCTAGAAAGCAGAAGGTCTGGTTTCTTGTGCCTGCATCCAGATCCTTTACAAATAAGCTCTCCATAGATAAAACGTTTAAACAATCCAAGTAAAGAGGACGGAGTTCAGCATTCACAAGCTTGGTCGAATACCATAATCACTTGCTACAGAGGCATACAAGTGTCATGGCCAACTTCAACAGAGGGGATGGAAAGGATTCATACATAGCCTAGGCTGTAGCATTTGGGTTGATACTACTACCTTATGCATGGAAAAAGCATGACCTTGTGCTCAGGGCTTTGAACTCATATCAGATTGAGTGTTCTCAGTGCTATAAAAGATAGGCACCACCACCATCAAAAATGTGTTGTATAAGGAGCAACCTTAGTGGATAAAGTCATTCGGGGGTCTTACCTATTCACAGAGACCCACCTCAGGGCAGGTGAATTCTGCCTCTGCATCTGTAGCTAGACATGATCAGAGCTGCCCAGGCTAATAGGTTCATGTTTTTACTGGCTATCAGGGACTAGACTGGAAAAATGAGGTCTTCTTCTTCACTGGCACAAAATAAATACTAGCTCAGGTGTCTAGTTCAGATGTAGGAGTTAAAAAACCTGATATTTAAAGTTAGGTGAGACTAACCACAGTAGTAATGTTGGACTAAAGTACCTCAATTACTATATCAAATGGCCAAGATCTCTGTTGAATAAAGTGCTTGGAAGAGAAAGCTAGATGCATCCTGTGCTGATTTGCAACATGGAAATTAATGAGACTAGACTGGCTAAGAACTAGTTTTACCATTAATATACTTCATGCTAATTCTCAGCCTTCTTTTCTAAAGACTAAACAGTCCCAGTTCTCTCAGCCTTTCTTCATAGGAGAGATGTTCAAGTCCCTTCATCATCCTCATAGCCCTCTGTTGGACTCTCTCCAGTAGATCCCTGTCTCTCTTGAATTGGGGAGCCCAAAACTGGATACAGTATTCCAGGTGGGGTGTCACCAAGGCAGAGTAGAAGGGGAGAAGAACCTCTTGATTAACTACATCTTCTTGTCTTAGAGCAAAAGTAGTCTAGCCAGTTCTTAACCAACCAGTGACTGGTTCTTGGAACTCTCTTTTCAACCTCTGCCCATGCTTTCAAGACCTTCACTATCATCTCATGCTTCAACATCACAACAGGAGATAGCTGGTATGAAGGTCCAGTTCACATTGGACATTGAGGTGCTGGAGCGGGTACAGAGAAGGGCAACGAAGCTGGTGAAAGGGCTGGAGAGCATGCCCTATGAGGAGCGGCTGAAGGAACTGGGTTTGTTTAGTCTAGAGAAGAGGAGACTGAAAGGAGACCTTATTGCCCTCTACAACTACCTAAAAGGAGGTTGTAGCGAGGCTGGTGTTGGTCTCTTCTCTCA
>VZZY01018505.1:33096-54075 GCA_013400335.1 Eurystomus gularis
ATATGGTGTAGTGGTTAGAGAGATGCTAGGACAAAGGTTGGACTTGATGACCCTGGAGGTCCTTTCCAACCATAACGATCCTGTGATTCACACAGCAAGTTGGTAACAAACCCAGGCTGGGCTTCTATAGTTAGCATAAGGCACAGCTGGCATAAGATACAGCACAAGGCTTGTGCCCTGCTGCTAGCAACCAAAATATTATTTGTATTGGGACACTGAGTACTAAAATGCTTACACATTGGTTACCAGTTCTGCTATATTATTGTGGTTTTGTCTGAGTTCAAAGCAAGCTAATATTCATTAAATCCTTCTTAGCCTGTTTCTACTTTACAGGTACAAAAAGTCTGTGCTTGAGCTTCACTGTCCAGGTTGAAGCACGGACAGCCAGCAGGTCTGATCCTGATGCTTTCCATGGTCTCCATGGGAGCAGTGTGTGGTTCTGCAGAGAAATGACCCATTATTAGTTCAGAATTAAACCCTTCTGCCCATTGGCTGGAGAAGAAAAGGCAATGTTTGTGGAGCACATGTTTCACTTTCAAAAGTAGAAGCTCTCAGCAGTCTTGCTGACAGTACCCAAACTAATAAGAAAATGGCACTTGGAGCAGCAGTTGGCTCCATCAAACCCGCACTCCAGGAAGGAAGGGCCCTTTTAGACAACAAGAGAAACAGCCACTGTTTGTGCTGATGCAATTTTCTTTTTTGCGCAAAGACAAATTGTTTTCAAACATACTTACCTCTTCTTATCACCAGATAAAAGCAATCAACTTGAGAAGAAACTATTAAAGCAATTTTATAGGCTTCCAAGCTCTTTAAACCCCTAATTAATGATGACACTGGTTGCTATTGTGCTCGCTTATTTCTTTGCTAGTTCAAGGATTGTGAGACCATTAATGTAAAACTTTTTCCACCGGGAATAAATCCCTGCCCCATGGAAATGCCACTGGTTCATTTCTCACTGAAGTGACAAGTTTTCTTCACGCCTTCTCAGGCCTCAGTGAGCAGGGCAGATTACAAGAGCCATTCTGGTGTTTCTTCTTGCTGTAATGCATCGAGGAGAGCAGGCCGAAGCTTTTTCATATTCTTCACATGGAAGAAGCAGCACACTAAACACTCTGTGTGCACTCTTGGACTGCCTCTATGGATGTGAAAGGTATTTGAGGCCTTCTGTGTAGTGCTGAATATGTACAGAATTAATTAAATTGACGTAAATCAACACTGATTTAAGTTACTGAGTCGTTACTCATGCAAGCGATTCCACCAGGGATGTGATGAAGTCTGCAGAGCATCAAATAACAGAATATATTTATATTTGCATCTGGCTCCCATCGAAAGAGCTTCCCTGTGGGTGTATTCAGCAAGTTACTGGCTTCCAGGAATAATTTTGCCTTACCACATGGTTCAAAAGTTAGAAAAATTATCAGAACAATGAGAAGATTTTAGATCCTGAATTAGGCAGTGTATGGGTTTTGCCTGTGAAAACTTCCTTAGAACAACATGAAAAAAGTTTTGCCCCTGTGTTACTTTTGATGTCCAACATTGCTAACCCAGAAAAGCTTTCAAGGAAATTGGATAAATCAGCTTCTGGTAGTTTTCTCTGTGATATTTTGTTTTGCACAGCAATAGGAAGAGATGCATAAAAATGGAAAGAATAAAGCTGCAGTATTGACATAATTTTATGTCACATATTGAGTTCTGCTTATGAAGGGAAACAGTGGGAAGAACCTGAAGTTGTATGAGACTCTAGTTTGCTTTGAAGCATCTTAGACTTCATCATTTAGTGTCTGTCTTCAAATATAGAAGCTGCTTTCTTGAGATTTGCATTTCAGCATAATAAATTCATGTAAAATTTACTCAGACTTTTTGTAGTCTTAAAAGAGATTTCATGATGGCTGAGAAACCAAATAATTTCTTTCTTTATGCAGCAGAGGTCTGAAGCACTGACATTTTCCTGATTTTCTAGCATATCGACCCTCCATGCAGTACAATATGTTCCTTCAGTAGCGTGCAGAGATTCTCATTATGAACTTGCAATGACTGTTCTGGAAGGTGGTAACACAGAAAGACAGACTCCTCCAACAAGCAGAATAGAAGGGAGAAGGTCTGAGGCTCACAGTCATCCTCAAACTGAGATATCAATGCTCAGCACCATCTGAGCTTTCTTTCACGTCAGCAATCAGTTTCCATTTTTGAGAATCCAAATGTTGTTTGTCCAAGTTAGGAATCAAAATATTAAAGAACCAATTCTAAAAATCATTTTTGAGGAACTGCCCTAGTAAAATCCCTCAAGGTTGATTCACAGCCTTTTAGCTCTACACATTGCCATCCTTCTCTTAGTCACTTCATTGCCCACTTTATAATTTTTGCCTTAATTCCCACCTTCTTCCATGTAATTAACAATTTCAACAGTGCTATATCACTTCTTTTACATATCATAGAGTCATAGAATGGTTTGAGCTGAAAGGGACCTTAAAGATCATCTAGTTCCAAGCCCCCTGCCACTAGACCAGGGTGCTCAAAGCCCCATCCAACCTGCTCATGAATATATCCAGTGATGGGGCATCCACAACTTCCCTGGGTAACCTATTCCAGTGTCTCACCACCCTCAGAGTGAAGAACTTCTTCCTAATTTCTAAGCTAAATCTCCCCTCTTCCAGCTTGAAGCCATTACTCCTTGTCCTAACACTACAAGTCCTTGTAAAAAGTTGTAGTCAAGAGTTACTCTTTTCAAGTAAAATACTGGGCTAATGAGTTACAATGAACTTTTAGTAAATCCGTGTAGCATTTTAATCCATTTTCCATTCACTTCTGTATCTTTGATAATTCTTTCCCTCAACGTATGTTCTAAAGTCTGTATACACTCAAAGTCAGATGAAAAAGACAGCAGATATCTAATCAACAACCCAAAAAGCCAAGCTCTAACTCTGTCTTAGGTAAGCAGAGAAAATAAAAATTATCGAAGTCTAAAGAACCAAAAAAGACAGTAGGTAGAAATGGCAAGTTTATAAAGAATGCAAAAAAAGAGCTGATAGTGAAAGAAATCTATGATGAAAGAAGCCAGGGAGTTCAGGGATAAAGGAAGAGAAAAAAGTTAAAAATGGAGTTACTGAGGAATGAAAATAAATAATCTCGGAATGTTCCCACATTAAAACTGCCTTAGCTGAATGTAGAGGTACAAAGTTGAGCTTGGAGACAAAGTCAGGTTATCTGTTGAGAATGAAAAGAAAGCAGAAATTACCCAACCTGAGGCTGAAACAAATTTCAGCATTTGTTTGTTGGATTTTTAACTTTATAAATAGGGTCGTCTTTATCCCAGCATCATGAAAAACCATGAAATTACAGGTCTGACAGCAAAGATTGAGCAGAGGTATTAAACCCCCAATGGAAAATAACTGATTTACTTCTTATCCTCAAGAAAAGTGGCAGAAGGATGTCCAAGAGACAGGTCAACAACAGACCTCATCAGAAATGTGCAGCCAGTGCCACCAAGCTAACTGCCATGGAAAATGGCTGCTCAGGACCAGTGACCAGTGCTGGCCACAAAGCATCATCTAACCCTCCATCAGCAACTTTGTTCTGGGACTGGGTGTCCGTTTGCTAATCCCAATAGGGTGTATAAAGTTCTTGAACTTTGATCTTGACGATGGTGCTGAAGCCTTCCTGTCATCTGTGATGACAATGTAGCGGCACTCTGCACTTATATGAAATCCAGTGAAATCCCAGACCTGGAAGCCAAGCTCCCTCTTGTTTGTTCTGCCTATCTCTGACCCCTTGAATCTTTTCGTCCTCTCTGAACAGTGGCCCAGACATTTCAGATAAAGAGATTTTGGCAAAGGAATGCAGGGTATGCGGCAGCGGGACTAGACTCCCTTAGGGGTGACTCAGGAGTTCATCAGAATATTGTTCTAGACAGCAACTTTATGAGGAATGGGAATAAATATTAGCAGGAGATAGCGTACATCCACATCATCTTTACTGAGGGAATGGCTAATTAATGAGAAGAATCATAGGAACCGATAGATGTAAGAATTATAACAACAATTACATTGTTATCTCAACAGATGCTGGATTTGTATCATTGGTGCACGCATGTACTAAGAGTCTACTTCTAATTCTAATTGTGTGTGGTTGATTTTCACACCGTGTCAGTACTGTTCAAACATTTGCACAAGAGATTTTCCCACAGCTTGCCTCCATTTCCTGTTTGAAACCCAGTGACCTTAAATACTGAGGAACTCTTTAAATAGCTTGTGGCGGGTAACACAACTCATGTTTTTATTTTAATGAGAAAAGAAGCATATCTAATGAGGGCCATCATAATGAATCACTGGGGCAAAAACATTCCAATGGACCAATAATACAGAATGAAGCGAGTCAGGTCTCATGTGAAGAAAGTAAACTCCTTTTTTATTGTCATGGAAAACATGTTGTTTCATAATCTTATTACAATACATCAAAATTTATCCTCAGTTTTCTTCATCCACTTTTTGTTAGCTGCTAGAGCTCAAGATCTCTGAGCAGTACATAGCAAGGTTTGCTTTCTTTTCTTTTCTTTCTTTTCTTTTCTTCTCTTTTCTTTTCTTTTCTTTTCTTTTCTTTTCTTTTCTTTTCTTTTCTTTTTTCTTTTCTCTTTCTTCTTTTCTTTTCTTTTCTTTTCTCTCTTCTCTTCTCTTCTCTTCTCTTCTCTTCTCTTCTCTTCTCTTCTCTTCTCTTCTCTTCTCTTCTCTTCTCTTCTCTTCTTTTTAATTCCAGCCAAAAATGCATTTATACTTTTGCAGCTTTCTTGTCTTTATGCAGAAAATGAGTAATCATTTCTGCACTAGTGTCTACCTGTAGCATTGAGTTCTCATACCTGACATTCTTATCAAACAAATGGAAAGCAGGATCCCGACTTGCCAGTCAACCACACCAATCTCACTCAATGTCTCTTCTTTGAAATTGATGATCTCAGACCAGCATAAGATCAAGATCAGCTTTTCTCACTTCCTGTGCTGAAAGTTAATGACGACAATAGAAAATCTTAGAAATTATCAACTGCATTCCCATCACTAGGTCTGTGCTATGGAGGCAAATGGTGCCACCAGCACCTACTGAAAGTGAGAAAACACTATGAAATTGATAGAATGTTGGGGAGATAGGATGTTCCTTTAGGGGTCCTTATCACTTTGTAAACATGGCTAAGCTAGGACACAACTTACAAGAGCATCCTGGAGATGGGGTAAGCTATGAGCCTACACAGAACACTGAGTTGTCAAGGCTGTTGAGATAGGGTAAATTACAGGCTTACACGAGACAACGGCAGCTGAATTCCGTCACGAACATTGCCAAACTAGGCAGGAGATTGAGAAGACATCATGAGGAAGACCCAGAGCCTTCATTGGACGACCACTCTACGACCACCGGCCCATTTTATTACGCATGTTCAAGGGGCGTTTCTATATGTTAATTAGTTCTCAGAAATGTAATGAATATGTCGAATGTTTCCCGGAATTCTGATGAATATGTACGGTGTTATAATACATATACTCTGTAATTTTACTTGATCGGCGGAGCACTTATGGTGGATGATCCCCAGAGCTACCCCAGCGCTGCATTAAAGAATACCTGCTTGATAGAACCCTTAACTGAGTTGTATCAAGTTTCTCTGTGCATCAAAACTGTCTTCTCAGGAGCAAATTCAGCAATGTGATCTCTGGCCTGATTCTGCACTGCCCAAACGATGGTGAAAGCATAATGGTAGTGACAAGCCAGCCACCCACGGGATCCTCTACATGCACCACGGGCACCAGACACTGGTCAAAAGTTTCAGTAGAGCTGAGGAGTGATGGGAAAATGGGACAGACACCCGTTCAATGACGCCGCAGTTTCCCTGAAGAGGACCACTGCCCCTACAAGAGACAAAAGGAATAGAAAGCAAGTACTTCACTTAAGCATGAAATGATGGCCCTAGGTTCAGCTGCGGTTAAGATATGCCAGCATGCCAACAAGGGAGAGATGTCATGAGCAGAAAAAAAGGAAAAATGTGCTGCGTGTAGTAAAAAAATAGCAAAATTCCTCACAATTCTCCTGCACCCAACCTGCCCCTTCCTTCCTTCCTTCCAGGGCCTTTTCCCTTCCTTCATATTTGGTATATCATCCTCTTGAGAAAAATTCCTATCTGGCTCTTTGACCTCAGAAGCAGTGTCATTACTCCGTGGCTCATTCAGATTTTATTTTACACCCTTTTCTCCTCCCTTGGGTACAGCTGTCCACACAGGCAGGCGTTGCCACTGCTCTGCCTTTGCGCCCTGCCCAAGGTCTGCCCTAGCTGGGTGGGTCTCCTGACCAATCTTTACAGCATGCATTTTTTTGGCAAGCCAGTAGAAAATATTTTTCAAGTGATGCAATTCTCTCAGTCTCTATTCTTTATTTTACACAAAAAGCCAGATGATATTTTTCTGATTTCTGCCAAAATCATGTTAAATGGTGACAATATCTTAGATGGAAAGAGGCCATGCCAATACTAATGAGTATGACAGCCTGTGGTGTCTTACATAGGACAGTCCTACCAATGCTATAGCCCTGAGACATCACAACAAGGCTTGATGTTTTACAGTGGTGCCACACCGTTAACTCATGTAGTTAATGAGTTCTAAATACTACATTCCATTCTGCAGTGTTGGTGCCCATTTCTTCTCTATGCGTGCACGGTATTTAACTGTCTAGACCCCTGTTATTTTGCCAGTCTTCTTCCCCTCTCTTCTCTCCCTGTCCCCTGAAAATTTCTGAACCCATTGGTCAAATTCAGTCAAATTCAACTGCAGTAGGATTCTCATAGGTATCGCAAGATTAAGCAGCCAGGGATACAAACTGTATTAAAACACTCATTTCTATAAGAATAAGTTCCAATGTGGAAGTGGTTCAACTTCAATGTGCAAGTGCAGCCCAGAAAGCCAAACGTATCCTGGGCTGCATCAAAAGAAGCATGGCCAGCAGATCAAAAGAGGTGATTCTGCCCCTCTGCTCTGCCCTGGTGAGACCCCACCTGCAGCACTGCGTCCAGCTCTGGAGCCTCCAGCACAAGAAGGACAGGGACCTGTTGGAGAGGGTCCAGAGGAGGGGTATAAAGATGATCAGAGGGCTGGAACACCTCTCCTACAAAGACAGGCTGAAAGAATTGGGCTTGTTCAGCCTGGAGAAGACAAGGCTCAGGGGAGGCCTTATTACGCCCTTCCAGTATCTGAAGGCTAAAAGAAAGCTGGGGAGAAACTTTTCACAAAGGCCTGTAGTGATAGGACAAGGGGTAATGGGTTCAAACTGGAAGAGAAGAGATTTAAATTGGAAATTAGGAGGAAATTCTTCACTCTGAGGATGGTGAGACACTGGCACAGGTTGCCCGGGGATGTTGTGGGTGCTCCGTCCCTGGAGTCATTCAAGGCCAGGTAGGATGGGGCTTTGAGCAACCTGGTCTAGTGGGAGGTGTCCCTGCCATGGCAGGGGGGTTGGAACTAGATGATCTTTGAGGTCCTTTCCAACTCAAACCATTCTATGATTCTATGATTCCTGGTTGAGCATTCCTCTGTTCTACAGGTAAGGAATTTACCCTCATGAAGAAGACCATCTAAATACTTATAAAACACAAGTAGTATTCCCAATACTAACGTTGACTTAGTAGTTTGATCCACTGTTCTGTTATTCTGTATTAAAATCTTCCCCAAGAAAGAAAAAGAGCAGCATTTAAAAATAACATTACATATCAAGTTCTATTTGTTGTTGTAGCATCAGTATTCTCCTATTTGTGATGGAAATACTGCTATCAGCTTGTTATATTTCATCTGCATAGTACAGCCTCTGTGTATCGGGATATTTATACACACGCATATACATATATAGTGCAAAGATTTCTGTCTTCAAGAGTCTAAGCAATGTTACATAAGAGTTTACTCAGTTTAAACTCACTGGTAGTATAGTCTTAAAGAACAAGATGTGGATATAAATAAATTAAAGATGTCCTTCTGGAGCCATTTCTTCTTGAAAACTGAATTACTGTCCAACATTCACTCAGGAGGAATCAAAGACATCTGTTAAGAACCACTATTTGTGTGTCGCTTCCAGCCTTACGTCTGCTACTGTTCTGGGTGGAAATAAGAGAAAGTTGAATAAGTCATAAAGTAATTCACTGTAAATCAGAGTAGGTACTACTATGCAGTTAGAAATTATCCAGCTTACTGGGTATCAGTCTTCATAAAATTACACTTTTGCTACTCTTGTCAGGAAGTGAAAGCAAAGAATAATGCTCTGCAGTACTAATTCAGGAACTACTTAGCAAGAAATGGGGCCTCATTAAGGCATTGACCAAATTTGTAAGTGCAGTTTTTCATAATTATGATGAAATAGGACAGTGGTCAATCCAATCCTGTTGATTGGTTAAGTAAAATTTATAGAAGTGTGAGATCACCAGAGTTACTCAAGAGAAGCATTTAGAACATTAATCTGATAAAGGTGACCTCGTAAAAGACCAAAGCAAGTAAACAGTAGGGCGAACACATCAGATATTGTTGGAGAGAAAATCAAATTTTATCAGAGCACAAAAAAATTCCCAAGACATTACCAGTCATCAAATCCTACAGTTTCCGAAGGTCCAGTAAATCTTTTGTAAACCTTTGGCAGCTTAGCCAGTAAGACTAAGAACACCAAGAGTTGAGCTTTCCTTCCCAATTTTAAGGTTTACAAACACCTCTTTTTTAATCTCTTTTTACAGTAAGAATAAGTAAGCAAAGGATCGGATCCCCTAAGTATTATTAATTCTCTTTTCAACACCATAGGAAGACTGTGGCAGCAACACTAAGAACTATGGCTTTAAATTGCTGTAGAACCAACAAAGTTCACAACCATACCCTGTGTATTTCCATGGTACACATTAGTAAACCATTACAGCAGGAGATCTATCCAGCACAGGAGGAAGAAGGCACCAAGGCTGGGCCAGGGACATGCCGTAAGGACATGCCGTTCATTTCATGCACTGAAGGTGCTGAGTGAGGAAAAGTAAATCTGGTCTCAGAAATCAGCTCAATGGTTGCCCTGAAAGACTGATTTATTCCTGAATTTGCCTCTGAATGCCAACTTGATTGTGAATAACTAACTTCAGACAAGATTTTCATGAGCTGTCACTGAACTGCATGTACCTTGTTTTCTGGATATCTGACAAACAGCCCCAGGGTTTATTTTTCTGAAGCACCGAGTGCTTCCATCTGTGTTGTATAATATGAAGCATTTTGAAACAGCTTAGTCTTTAGTAGACATCTCCATGTGCCTCCATTCCCAAGATGGGCAATGGGGATAAAAACTGGGCTTCCTCTAACAGTATTTTTGTAAAACTCAATTAGTATGTTAGAAAGTCTTATGTTCCACATGATGATTGCCATGGAAACACCACAAGGAAATGATTCGTTTTATTTCCATAAGAAGCATATAATAAATAAAGGACAAGGTCATAGCTTGAATGACAGATCTAAGACAAAATACCAGGCGGTGTAACATATATGTATCTATATATATACACACATATCTATCTATACACATATAGGAACACTTCACAAAACCTTTGCATTAATGACTTTTAACATTAACAACTACTTCCTCTTTTTCCTGTCCTATAACATTGCTATTAGTATATGAAAAGCTTCCTCAGCTGGAGCTCCCGTACATGCAGTGGCATTTCTGGTTTTTGCATCAGCCCTGCTTCTTTTCAAGGGAGTTCTAAAAGCATTTCTTGTATTTTTTTTTTTCTCTCACATTTTAATAGTCAATGGTGAGACATGAACCTCACAATGTTGCTGTTTAATGACACCTAGCATATTGAGATAATCTTTTATTAAAGCACTGTTGAAAACAAAGGTGAATTACATGTATTTGTGTAGTTACTTTTAAATGCCCTAAAAATTAAATTCCATTTTTTCACTTCTTTGCTTTGGGAGCCAGCTGCTTTTAAGTTTCCCCAAGCCTTCCACTGATGTTGCATTACTCGTTTGAGTTAGGAACGACTCACCTAAGGTACAGGTATCTTCAAGTTGTCACTGGTATTTCAACAAACCAGCATTAGCTGGGAAGCCTTTAACAAGATCCTCTGTTCACACAATCCTACTGTCTAGCGGGTTCTGGGATTTGATGACAGGTTTTGTTCAAGTCAATGAGTGAACCTATAAAGGCTTTTATTCACAGCAGGCATAAATTGGTGGCCAGGGCAGAACAATCCCTCAAGGGAAAACAACAGCAGCAGAGAATTCCCTCCCATTTGCGCAGAGGCAAATGAGAACTCATGAGGAATCTTTTCCCAGCCTCAGTAATTTTCAAAATGGCAACTTGCTTATCCATACACTACAAAAAAACACATAACAAGATATAATTTAACTCAGAGTGTGTACAACTGACACTACTGGCTTGCTTAACTGTCTTCACAGCAAGGCATTCTTGCTAGCTAAGCTTTGTCATCAAAGATAAAATTGGGTTCTCTCTTTTCTGAAGCTCTGTGAAAACTTCAGTTTAGAAATCAAAACAACATCCTGCATCTATCTAACCACAGCCACAAAAATGCAATTTCCGTGCCTGTACTGGCATCCTCTCCATTTTTCAACCAATTCAAACTTCATGACCTCACCTTCTTAATTCTTCAAGGACAGTGCTGCCTGTAGTCTGGTCTCCATTTCTGCCTCATCCTCCACCTCTCTCCATCTCTACCTCCTGCTCAGTCATCTCCTCAACTACCTCTGTACCTTCTCCTGTCCATTGTACCTGTTTTCTGCCAACACATGGAACAGATTCCCAGCCCCTTTCCATTAAGTAATTTTCTGCTTCTCCACATTAGTTCCTTAAAAATCCACTGTCTTGCCTTCCTGACTTTCCTTAGGCTCCCAGGTTCATGAAAAGCCTCATATGATGGTCTGACTTCTATCTGCTCAAATGAGATCATCCTCAGCTCAGAGCAGAGACTTCTCTGTTATGATGTTAATCTCAAGGTGGACACCATCAGAATTAGCCACTTTCTGGGCTAGTGACTCTGAGAGGATACTGAAGAGTACCCAAGTATTATGAGTGAGATCGCGTCAATAATCTTGGAAAGGAGAATCTTACGGACATAAATATACACATTTCCCCTGCAACTTGCTCTCCAGACTCCACTTTCATGCTCTTCCTTGAGCTGGGACTGGCTTTGGGGGTCAGGCTGAGATCAGAGATAAACTAGAAAGATTCAACAAGATGGCAAAGATGAGGAGCAGAGCTAACTACAAGCAGGAGATGAGTGTCCTGATGTGGATCAGACGGTTTCAACATTTGGTAGAGCACTGAGGGGATGCAGAGATGAAGAGGGCATCTGGGGCAGATCTAGGCATCTAGAATGTAGTACTGAATATATATAGTTTCATGGCATGCAAAAATTTTAAAGGAGTATGCTTGGCCAAAGATAAATATGACTTATACGGAAAAGCGGGATTCCCTGACCCTGTCTAAATCAACAAATGGCCATCAGTTTTCCTTCCTTTTCCCTCTCCAGGTATCTCCATGCCAAGCAGAAGAGATGCTGCAGGGCCTGCTCACTACTGCTGTGCTTCTGCCGCCTCTCCAAGAACAGTGGCCTCCTGCTCCATGTGCCAAAGGAGATTTTTAGATCTCATGTGAGGTACCAGACCTCAGGTCACACTGAGCTTATGAGGAGCAACTGAAGAGCCCAGCTGAAAATCTAGCAAATAAATATAAACCAAGATAGCAAACAAGCTTCCAACAGCTTCTAAAACTGGCATTTTTCAATAGAAAACTATCGGTCAGAAAAAACTTCTGACCAACTCCACTATATTTATTTATTTATGTTTCCCGAGCTGTAAAAGAGACTTCTTTTTTCTTTTTTTTTTTTCAATTCTCTAAGAACAATGTAGAGAGGTTCAACTAATAAGCAAGCTCCTTGAAATGCTTTCAGTATTTTTGGAGAAAATCACTGCATAGGTGCACAAATCCAGAAACAAGGAAACATCCTGCTATGTCAAGAATTCAATCAACTCATTATACTAACAGCTGTAAGAAACTCAAATTATAGATATTTCATAGAAGTGCCTTCAAAAACTTACATGGTACCTTTGATGTTTTCTTTGTATCTAAGAAATTTGAAATTTTCTAAAGATCAGCCTCTTCAAAAAAGTCTTATACAATTTACAATATACCTGGTTCAAACAGATGAGTTGAGGTCTGTCAACATAGCAACAAGAATAATCACATATTTCTATAGCAGACCTGATTCCAGAATAATCCTAACTGTTATGAACTACAGGAGAACATACTCTACTCCCAGTTAAATGTTTTTTGAAGATTTTCTTTCCAAAAAAAAACCCATTTCTAATCTAAGATTACATGCTTCAGTGCACGGCAAGGCTCTCTACTTTCCCACTCAGGAAGCACAACTTTTATCTTTTTTTTCTCTTTCCCAAGAGTATTTTAAGAAGAGATCTGCATTGCTCTGCTTCACTTGTCCATAATTACAAGTCTTCAGGAGTATCCTGTGAGATGAGAACTAAGAGCGACAGGAAAGAGAAATGACAAACCACTACCAAGTGAGGACATGGTGGCATGGCTTGGTGAGCAAAGGGAGCAGGTTGACGTGGACAACAAAGAACTCATCATTGGCAAAACAGGGCTGAAGGGGCCCATCTCAAGCGTATGTACACAAATACAAAATTGGTGTGAGGACAGGATGATGGGGGAAGCTCTCATACCCTTTCTGGGAAATCAAGTGAGCACCTCTGCAAAATGCATGGATTTATGAAGGGAAAACCATGTTTGACCAAGCTGATAGCCTTCTACAAGAAGATGACTGGCTCGGTGGATGAGGAGAGAGCCATGGATGCAGTTTATCTTGACTTCAGCAATACTTTGGACAATCATTTCCATCACTGCCTGCTTCAGGCAAGATGAGGAATTACAGGCTAGATAAATGGATGACAGTGAGGTGGACTGAAATTCGGCTCAACTGCCAGGTTCGCAGGGCTGTCAACAACCTGCTCCTGGATCTGCTGAACACATCTAATGCTATTACACATACATACATACCTTGTACACATATGGTATACAATAAATACATATGTCATCCCTACACACGCAGACATGGAAAGTCCTGTCCTTCCAGTTTCCTAGTGTAGAAACGAATAATACCTGGGTGAAAATGCAGCTGGCTCCAGGTAAACCCAATAGGTGCGTTATGGGAGGATGACAAAATAATTTCTAGCATTACTAACTGGAGAGATAAAACAGCGTTTATCAGGCAGAGGCATTTTAAATCAACTGGATTCATTAATTTGCATCCACATTTCATGCACAGTTTTGATGATGACAAATACGACTTACTGGTATTAAATTTTAATACATCTTGAAATATGAGGGAACTAAATGTCTGCAAATGTTGTACCAATACTGTAAAAAGGCAAACAGGCTCTCTGACAGAATTCACTGACTGTTTGCGAGATGTTAATCCCAGGAAAAAAGAAAAAATAGCAAGCTCTGCAAGAGATCTGACTAATAGAGAAGAACAAGAACAGCAAAATACCAGTCAGCACGGCTTTAAAGGAACCAGAACTCATCAAATGAATTAGGTCTTCTTTCATGACAAGGACCTGATTTACACAGGTAGAAGCAAAAATATAAGAGTTTATAAGGCATCCATTTTGCTACAATTTGATATTGCTAAATAACAACTAATACTCTAACATGTCAATTAAACACAGACTAGCTAAAGAGTGGTGTAAAATGTGTTAGGTGATAACTGGAGATTCATTCCCAAATGTACATAATCCTGTAAAGCTTCCTCAGTGATTAATCACAGAATCACAGAATCACAGAATTGTTATGGTTGGAAAGGACCTCCAGGGTCATCAAGTCCAACCTTCAATATCAATCAACCAATCAATATTGACTGACAGATGTTCTTCATGCCCAGCGAAAGGACAAGCATGAGCTCCACTTTGTTTCTTGCCAACATCTGTCCAAGTGGGCCCAGCCCACGGCCCAAAGCAGGCCATCGGGCCTTGGCCTTCACCATGCTTCCAGGAAAGGCTGTGATTTAGGGTTTTCCCGTTGTCTAAGTTCACATCAGCTATTTCTGTTTCTTTTCTGAGATGCCAACCTTTTCCTGAACTACAATCCTCGCAGATGTGACTATTCATATAGTTTCACAAAAGGAATTTATTTTTTATAGACTTGAATTTTCCCACTGACTTCTATAGGCTGTGGATCAATATCCAGTGCATCTCCCAGGCATATACTGTCCTTTCTTGCCCCACTTCTTCAACACATGGGCTAAAGAAGCTGTACTTGCTGGCTGGCCTTCTCTAGCAGGCCATGTCAAACAGCATCTCTGCTCTCAGTAAATGTAAACTCAAGAAAGTACTCTAAGAGTGAGCCTGTCACAGTGTCACTCTGACTGACACACAGTCCCAGGTAACTCAAACACTTGGCAGGTCACAAGAAACCTGGTGACAAAATGTCTTCATCTACTTCATCCAACTTGTCATGGAGAAAACTGAAACCAGTGGAAGATCTGGGTCTAAGTACAGAAATTGTTCGGGTGCAACATATCCCTCATTCTCTGCTTCTAAATCACAGGAAAGCAAATATCAGAAAATAGAGTTGGTTATATCAGAGTTTATAGGAGTTTCTGAAAACAACTTTGGGTTCACATTGAAGGAAAATATTAGAAGTGTTACATCAGTATGACTGGAACAACATCTCCTCTGCACTGGCTACACAATTTCATGGCTGTTTAAGCAGCAGCTTACAGACAACTTTTCTGCCACCAAAGAAGTAAACATTATCAGGACATCTGATCAGCCATGGCAGAAGCATAGAGTGTGCTATAGATAGCAGACACAAGTGTGTTTTGCACAGTATTGACTCTTGAGAAAAGAAATGTCCCAAATGGGTCACTCTGTTGCATATTGTGCCATCAGTTTGCTGCAAGTTCACTGTGCATTGAGAGTCTGTCCCAACCCTGAACTGCCACCAGTAGCCTGTGGTAGGTAAATCCCAGGAGGAGCACAGAAAGCACCAGCTGACACACCAGCCAGCCCCTGCATCCAGTGCGTGGTGGTGAATGAAGGTTTGGGGTGGCAAAGGAAGACATGTTCATCACCATTGCGCTGAACCCAGTCATACACACAACCACAAGCCCCAGCCATGGCTGGGGTGGAGTGCTCCCATGCATTCCTGAAGAAATCCAGATGCAGTCCTGAAGTTATTTAAAGAAAAAAAAAAGCTCTGCAGCAGGGGTCTGGGCAGTGAGTGGTGTTTTCCTTCCATCACCCCACTCATGCGTTGCTCTCTTTCCCTGTCTGCCCTGATGCCAGCCTGCAGCTGCTGAAGAAGTCCTCCTGCCCGTCCATTCTACACCAAGTCCAGCCAGCAAGACCTGGGTCTGCCACGCAGTATGGCTCAGACACAGCACCAGTGAGTGCCACAGAGCTTGTCTGTAAGCTTCAGGTCCCCCCTAAGATCCCACAGCTCCAAGAATCCTGCCTACTTGAAGTTCAAGCACAGCAACGTGCCTCCAACACAACGGCAGGGAATCAGTCAAGGAAACCCCATGAAAATGGCATGGCTTAAACCTGGCCCTCCCTTGGCTTTCATCCTGATCCTGAAAGCATGTCCCCATTCTCCAGTTTCCACTCAGGAGTGGTTTCCCCAGGAGGTCTGTGAGCAGGTTCTGGAGTCATGGGTAGGCGGGGGGCAGGTTGCCCCTGTTCAGTTTGGAAGCATTTCTACAGCAGCTAATTTATGTGCCTCTTTAGTTGATGTTTTTATTTTGTGGATGCTGCACTCAGAAGTCTAACATTTGCCAGGCACCATGGAGCAAACCTAAAGCAGACTCATCTATCCCTCCTCCATATCCTTGACTTCGAAAAATTCCTTAGAGGAAGAGTCTGTATTCCACATAATTTTTTCCCATCACTAATCAGGAATGGTACGTATTTGATCTGAGGTAGTGATGCATGTTTGTGAGCTTCCATTGCTCCTGGGTGGCTCCTAAAAAGGTTGAATCTAGAATTTGAGCGCTTCCTTTTCTGATGCAATTTGAGAAAGCAAGTTCATAAATAATTGGACTATATCTGGTGTTGATGACATTGCCTGTACTGTTAGTGTAGTCATACACACACTGACTGTCTTCAGCAACTCTGTAGGTAGTGATGCAGGAAAAGACAGAGGTTTTATGAAGAACAGCATCAACTAGTCAATAAAAGTATATTGGATTTTCTCTGAATTAGTTGTGGAATTTTCCTGTCCTCTTAAATGTCCTTTCATTACAGCCCAGAAAATAAATTAAGTCGAGGCTTTCTCTAAAAGTTACCCACAAACTCACCAAATGAAAGCTTGTCACATTCATTCTTCAAAGCCAACACAAACATACAGCATTTTTGGTTTAAAATTATTGTATAGTTACTTCTGCGAAGGAGCTTAATCACAGTTAATTGAGTTCAGTAGAGAGTTCATTTTATAACAAAGCTGAAGTGCACTCTGTAAATGCAACTCAAAGGAACACCTTGCACCAGTATGTCTGACATTAAATTCAACTAAAGGTTTCAGCTGAAGATCTTTTGCCATAATTGACTTATACATACTTCAAGGGTGGATGTCAGGAAGATGGGGCCAGTCTTTTTTCTGTGGTGCCCAGTGACAGGACAAGAGGGAACGGAAACAAACTTGAGCTCAGGAAGTTCCAGCTAAACATGAGCAGGAACTTCAGATTAGACGTTAGGAAGAAGTTCTTCACCATGAGGGTGGCAGAGCCCTGGAACAGGCCCAGAGAGGTGGAGTCTGCATCTCTGGAGACATTCAAAACCTGCCTGGATGCATTGCTGTGCAACCTGCCCTAGGTGGCCCTGCTCTGGCAGGGGGGTTGGACTAGATGATCTCCAGAGATCTCTTCCAGCCCTACCATTCTGTGATTCTGTGATCTGTTCCTTGTAGAAAAGTTACTGGGCTTTGACATCTTTTATCTGCAGCTACAAACTACAAATTAGCTGAGACCTGGGAACATCTACTGCTTTTTCCTGTAGATCTCATGGTTTCCGCATCCCTGGTTCAGTTTAACAGCGTTGTCAAAAGTTTGTTATCAACTGGGCATTGGAAGAAAATATGAAATTACAATCTGCAAATAAAGTTTAAGGGAAAAGTAGAAAAAGAAGTTGTGAAGAAACTATTTTACAAGGAAAATGTCTTCTTGTGTTCACTTATAAATTCATATTTGCCATATTCAGAATAGTCATGAAAAAGCTTCGTAAAAGTGGTGTCTGCTGGCACTGGCAATTAAACTATTTCCTGATTTGTGGTTCAAAGGCAAAACAAACAAACAAACATTGAGCTGTTGCCTAAATTGCTAGCCAGTGAAAACTGACAAAAGGTTTTGCCTAAGCCTAGTGCTGGTGGCCTGAACCATACTATAATATTAACAAAAATTCAGGAGTTGCTGCCTCAGAATAATGTGTGTGTGTGTTAGTTTATGGGAAGTGACACGGTTAAATACAGCAGAAACAGAGATGACTCTCAGAAGTGCCAACTAACTTGGTCACTACTGCAGTCACCAGCGTTGGGCCGTGAGGCTGGCCTGCAGGGAAATGTTAGCACGCACAAGAAGGTGCACCCTCATTCACGGCACACCAGCTGCTCCTCACACCCCACATGCCAGCTCGAAGTAGAGCACTGAGGTACAAACCTACATTTATGTACATGGTCGAGGAGAAGAGGCGCAAGGAGGGAGAGGGTGACATCTTCTCACTCTGCACCTAGGTGTGGGTGCATGGTGAACTCAGACGCCCTGGTCTGTCAAACGTTCTGACCAGCACCTGGTCAAAGCGTGCTATAGAATCTTAGGGGTTGGAAGGGACCTCTAGAGATCATTGAGTCCAACCCCCTGCCAAAGCAGGATCACCCAGGGCAGGTTACACAGCAATGCATCTGCGACGGTTTTGAAAGGCTTCAGAGAAGGAGACTCCACCACCTCTCTGGGCAGCCTGTTCCAGGGCTCCGTCACCCTCACAGGAAAGAAATTTCTCCTCACGTTAAGGAGGAACTTCCTGTGTACTAGCTTATATCCGTTATTCCTTGTCCTATTACTGGGCACCACAGAAAAGAGACTGGCCACTTCCACTTGACACTCACCCCTCAGATATTTATAGATGTTAATAAGATCCCCTCTCAGCCTTCTTTTCTCAAGACTAAACAGCCCCAGTTCTCTCAGCCTTTCTTCATAGGAGAGATGTTCAAGTCCCTTCATCATCCTCATAGCCCTCTGTTGGACTCTCTCCAGTAGATCCCTGTCTCTCTTGAATTGGGGAGCCCAGAACTGGATACAGTATTCCACACAACATGGTCTCACCAGGGCAGAGGAGCGGGGGAGAAGAACCTCCGTAGACCTGCTGGACACAGTTTTCTTAATGCACCCCAGGAGACCATTGGCCCTCTTGGCCACAAGGGCACATTGCTGCCCCATGGAGAACCTACTAACCACCAGGACTCCAAGGTCTTTCTCCATGGAGCTGCTTTCCAGAAGGATGACACCTAATCTGTACTGGTGCCTGGTGTTATTCCTCCCCAGATGCAGGACTCTATACTTGTCCTTATTGAACTTCATGAGGTTCACCTTTGCCCAGCTCTCCAGCCTGTCTAGGTCTCATTGGATGGCAGCACAGCCTTCTGGTGCCAGCCACCCCAGCCTGCCTATCAAATGCCACATGTTACTTCACCTTGAAAACCCAGATGCATAGGAGGCATAAGGGTCAGGCATGCACTGAAACACAACAGAAGCCAAGCACAAGCAGTGTTAAGCCACTGACAAAGCTTACCCAACTCACCTTAGGAACTAGGAAGTGCTTCCCACATCCATACTACAAATGAAACTTGTGAGCACTTACAGGAGATTACCCACCCCATACATTCCCATTACCCAATCTGCATCCAAAGGTCCAGATAAGCAAGCCCCACACCTGATGGTATCAAGAGAAGCGTAGCCAGCAGGTCAAGAGAGGTGATTCTCCCCCTTTACTCTGCTCTTGTGAGACCCCACCTCGAATACTGCGTCCAGTTCTGGTGTCCCCACCAGAAGAGAGACATAGATCTGTTGGAGCGTGTTCAGAAGAGGGCCACAAAGATGATCCAAGGGTTGGAGCACCTTTGCTACGAGGTCAGGCTGCGGGAGCTGGGGTTGTTCAGTCTTGAAAAGAGAAGACTTTGGGGGGACCTAATAGCTGCCTTCCAATACCTGAAGGGAACCTACAGAAAGGCTGGGGAGGGACATTTACAAGAGCATCCACTGATAGGACAAGGGGTAATGGGTATAAGTTGAAGGAGAATAGATTTAGATTAGATTTTAGGAAGAAATTCTTCAGTACGAGGGTGGCAAGACTTTGGAATAAATTGCCCAGAGATGTTGTGGCTGCCCCCTCCCTGGAGGTGTTCAAGGCCAGGTTGGACAGAGCCTTGAGTAGCCTGATCTAGTTGAAAGGTGACCCTGCCCATGACAGGGAGGTTGGATTAAATGATCTCCAAGGTCCCTTCCAACCTAGGCCATTCTATGATTCCATGATTCTATGATGGGAGCCGATAGCAGATGCCTGTGGAAGGTGTCGAGATAAAACTAGATTTAGTCAGCCTCTAGAAACCTCTCCTGCAGGAGTTTCCCGATCTACTGTCAACATCTGTGAACGTAATAGCCTTTATACATTCATCTTCCACGAATCCATCCAAGTCCTATTTGAATACTTGCAAACTTTTACTCTCTTTTTAGCAAACTCCAAAGTTTTGCTAGAAAATGTGTGCGGACATATTGCTTTTTGTTGATTTTGAACTTGCCATCTGCTGATTTTATTTCCTAGGTCTTGGTTTGGAAAATGGATGACAGTTCTTCCCTCTTGACCCTTTCCATGTTATTATGGATGCTACAGATGCCTTTCTCTGCTCCCCAAGAGGGACAACTTATTTAAGAGTCTATTAAGTCTATTTATTTGCTCCCATTCCCCAGCTTGAATAAACTTTGTCTTCTTTCTTTGCAGCTTGCCCTGGCTGTAGCTCTGGCCCCACTATGTAAATGAGGTGAACTTTGAGGCCACTGGGCCACGTAGCTTCCCATTCTTCCCTCTGCCCACCACCAGCAGTTTAGCTTGGGCTCTGAATAAGTTTGGGAGTAATTTTATCGTTTTTATTTGTTTGTTTGTTTTTTTCCTGATTTCATGTGTCATGCTGCCTACAGGGGGCCATCAATTTTTTTCCCAGCACTTGCCCCTAAATTCCATCATCCACCCAGAACAGTTGCCTCTGTGCTGTGCTGTGGATGGGTGCTACGAAGGTGCTTTGGTGGCTTCGGCTACCACAGTTTGGACACCCTGGAAAGGTCCAGTGGAACTACACTCATCCTTTCGATTCTACCGTTCATCATTCAGTGCCCCTGCTCTGTCAGATCCTCAGAGAACTCAGTGCAGTCGCTTTTATGCGCAAAGATTAACCACGAGCCCCTCTTCCCTCGTGCTGAGTACGGAATACCCCCAAAGCGCCAGGCAGCACTGCAGGGTAGATACACAAACGTACAACACTTTAAAAAGAAAAAAAAAGGAGGTGGATGAAAAACCGCAGCACACAGGTGCTGTGACGGGTGGTGCGTGCTCTGAAGGAGGGTTTCCTCATGGAAAGACCACCAGCGCCTGTGGCCCTGGGCTGGAGGGGGAGCCCAGTGCAGGCCGTGCCTCCTGCATCCGGGGCTGATGCAAGGCGGGCAGGTAACAAGTGACAGCCCAGCTGGAGGATGCTGTGTGCAAAATATGCTCGGTGCTAAAAATAAGCAAAAAAAACCCTAAAAGAGAATGCAATATAAGCTCGAACAGAAAGGTAATGGCCTCAAGTCGTGCCAGGGGAGGTTCAGAGGTCTTGGCAAGCCGGGGGGGGGGGTAGGCCGGGAAGCACAGCTCCGCCCCTGCCGCC
>VZZY01018505.1:54226-78963 GCA_013400335.1 Eurystomus gularis
CGGGAGGCTGCGAACCCCGCGGGGTGCCCGGCGGGGCCCGGTAATCTCTGGTTCCGCTGGAGCTAAACCCTGGAGGCCGCCCCGCCGCCGCCAGCCGAGCCGGGCCGCCCGCCTGTTTTGGCTAAGCCTCGAAACTCGCGGAGTCCGAACCAGGCCGGGCCCTCCCGCCCCTCACGCTGCTGCGACTGGAGATGCTGCGGGACTTGGGCACCTTCGCAGCTGACAGAGGAAAGAGACGTACCCGGAAAAACTCTCTTAAGTTTTTTTGAATGGGTTTTTATAACAAAGCTTTGCTGGCCTCACAGCTGGGCCCGGTATTTGGTTCTGAGGGCTTGTGTCCGTCACGCAGCCGGGCCTGCAGGCTGCCTGCCGAGGCCGGTCTTCTGCTGACACCGCGACAGTCAGGCCGTGTGAGGCTGGGGAGAAGCTGAGGCAACAGAGAAAAGCACGTGAAAAATAAATGCTGGCGAGCCCCATTTCAGACTGGTCCTACCAGACTTCTTGTCGCTGAGGACTGCACTCCATACCTGAGTGCGTCTGCTCCCGTGGGATTCCTACACGCACACACAAAACTCAAATTTGAAATGGAGAAAAAAAGTTTCCTTCAAGGGAAGGACCATTTCCTTCTTTGCATGAGTTTTATTTTTATACAATACTGCACAGGGCAGTGTTTTTTGCACTGTTCCATATGAGAAGTATTTATTAGAGCACATTGTAAAGTCAGAACTTAACTTCTGGTCAACGACTATAGAAAATGTCAGTAAAGCTGCGTCTGCGGAAAGCCAAGGTTGCCTTTCTTTTCTCAATTTTAACTCATTTTACAATGAGCTACAAAATGAAGTGCAGCCTGTCTTTATGGATTAGAACACGCAGCAGATCAATACTCAGCCTGGAAATGGGTGTGCCTGTTTCCCATACCCCTTTTGTAAATAACTTCCACTCTCTGTACGGCCTGGTAAACAGAAATCCCACGATAAACCGATGGATTATCTCTGCTGGCTTCTGGGTCACTAATGGGGCTCCCACAGGGCGTGTTCCAGAGGGAGCAGTGATTCCCAAAACTAAAGTCACCAGAAATGTTTCTGATTCACTGACTGTGACTGTAAAATAGGTCCTATTCTTCAGGCTTGGATGTAGTAAATAGAAACCTAGTTGTAATAGCTGCATTTAGAAAGGACCTAAGTCAAAAGTAGAATTGTGCATGCAACATCTTGGTAACGCCCTGGTTACGTATGGCTCAATGCAGTTTGCCAGCTGGAAGCTCATCTCCAGTCATGACACCAAATCCATCTATGGCAGCGTTTCTGGTGCGGAGGGTAAAAGAGAGGACAGCTAACACCAGCCTGTGTCTCCTAAGACCTCAGGGGGAGGCACAGTTTCACTTCCATGCAGACCTGCTTCATACTGGCTTGCCCTGCCAGGTTGTCACTGGCAAAGTTATTTCTAACCTCTTCTCTGTCGCTACAGTCTGTGCCAGAACATTTCCAAGGGCTCTGGTGCCTCTGTGCAAGCAAATGAATCCCTTTCTGAAGGTCTCTGTGCCCCCAGGACTTGCTTTGTCCTGCTGAACTCCCGGCACCCTCCAGGAGAGCTCATGTAAAGAAGTGCAGGTTTCCTTTGCTCCCTGTGTAATCAATAGAGACAATTTGACTTTCCTCAGGGCCATTTAAGATCCGGCTCAAGCTCTTGATGTGCATGCCTTCCACGGATGAGATGGGAGCACTGAGTAACTGCGCTCCCAAGTCAAACGTCTCAGCATGTCAGGATTTAAACTTTTCTTTTTTGTATTCCAGTGATGAGGGCAGCATAAAATTCTAGCTGCTCAGACAGTTATTTGTTAAGCACTGTTCACAAATTCGGAAAGTGAGTGACATGGACCTCAGGGCACCTGCAGATCGAAACCTCTGCATATGCCCCGGCTCAGTGCTGGAGAAGCACCACTCTGATGCAGATTCCTTGTTTTACTGACTTATCACTAACACAAAATAGTCTTGATTCATACAAAGTCATGAGCTCTAAGCAATATTATGCTGTCCTGAGGTATGTAAGTTTAGAAAACTTGGTTAATTTATATTGACTGGCTTTCCAACCTTTGCATGAGGAAGGTATTGGGGTTTTCCTCTCTTCTGCAATGTCTGATCTGCAGTGTTTTCCAAGTTTCCTACTAATCAAACTAAAGATAAGTTTAAAAAATGCTGCCTGTTGTTGTTCAATTGAGGGAGCAGCTGCTCAAAAGGGAACTATCTTACTCTTTCCTATGTCATTTTTCTGCAGTAAAAAGACTAAGTGGTAGGCCTAACCTGGTCAGATCACTATTTTAAGAAAAAAATTAATTATTTTGATCTCAGTTAGAGAGATCAGAATCTTGGAAAGATTCTAATTACATGGTATCCAGGTGTAATGAATGTGTGCTTCTTTTATCTTACTTCCTCTTAGTGGATTCTTTTTTTTTACCTACAAGAAGAAGGACTCACACATCAGGTATGCCCAGGTGGCCAAGAAGGCCAACGGCATCCTGGCCTGTATCGGAAACGGTGCAACCAGCAGGAGTAGGGAGGTGATCGTGTCCCTGGACTCGGCACTCGTGAGACTGCACCTTGAGCACTGTGTCCAGTTCTGGGCACCACAGGACAAGAAGGACATTGAGGTGCTGGAGCGGGTACAGAGAAGGGCAACAAAGCTGGTGAGGGGTCTGGAAGGCATGTCTTATGAAGAGTGACTGAGGGAACTGGGGTCTTTAGTCTAGAGAAGAGGAGACTGAGAGGAGACCTTATTGCTCTCTACAACTACCTAAAAGGAGGTTGTAGCGAGGCTGGTGTTGGTCTCTTCTCCCAAATTACTAATGATAGGATGAGAGGAAATGGCCTCAAGTTGTGTCAGGGGAGGTTTAGATTAGGTATTAGGAAGAAACTCTTTACTGAGAGAGTGGTTGGGCACTGGAACAGACTGCCCAGGGAGGTGGTGGATGTTGCACTTGAGGATGTGGTCTAGTGGCTAGAGAGATGTTGGGATGAAGGTTGGACTTGATATCTTGGTGGTCCTTTCTAACTATAATGTTTCTATGATTCTTTGATTCTATGATTCTATGATCAAAACTTCCTTACCCGCTGCCATCTCCTCTCAATGCTGAACGCCAGCTTTACTCAGTGGTTTTATTTTTCATTTGAGCAAACAGCCTTCCACCACAGCCTTCCCAGGCTCTTTCAGTCAAGCCACAGAATGCTGGTGATTTGGCTGCTTTGGTCTCTTCCCTTTGCATTTCATACTCTTATTGTCCCAGTGTCATCTTTACAGTCTTACTCTTGGATATCTTTCATCTATGGGAATTCTGTAATAAGGCTTCTCACCCCTTTATCAGTGTTTTTGTGTGACATTCCAACGACCATCACAGGAGTGTTGCTCCTTTTTTCATAAAACTAGAACTCTTTATGCACATAAATCTCTCCTGAAGCTTGAACAGTGATACAATTACTGCATCATCATTACTAGACTTAGTCCAGACTCTTGTGTTACCATCAAAAGCCAATTATTTTTTTTTCTCTCTGTAGGGAACACATAGTTTGAGTTCACCCTCTGTGCTTTTAGTTTAAGATATGGTGTTACAAAGCCTAATTTTGTCTAATACTGGGACTGAAATCACCTACTGTGGTTTAGAACTCTGGTTGTCAAAATCCAGCTATGTTGTAGTGCCAGCTCAGAGAGTATTGTTTCCTACCATTTTTTTAAAAGATTCATTCAAGCATTTTTGTCATGACATGGCTTATCATGATGCCAACCATCTTCTGCCTAACAGGTCACTGATTGAAGTAGCCACCCGTGAAATGGGACATCTCGTTTTAGGTAGTATTCAGCAGGAACTCCAGCAGCACCATGTCCTATCTCCTAGACTAGTTCATCCCTTGACTCTTATATTCACGACTATTGAGTGGCCAGTTCCAAAAAGAGGTAGCCCTAGAGCTTACAGCCAAAAGAACCTCCTACATGCAGGTGATCTGATATAAACCCTAAGCTTCAAATTGATCGAAACTCTTACTTCATGGCAAAGTATTGTAGACACTGAAAACTGCCAGCCATTATGCAAACCAGGAGCACTTCCACTATTATCTTTTTCTTCTATAAAATCAAAATGTATCCTTGCAAAAGGGGAGGAGTTAGATCTTGAGTGAATGAGGGCACCAAGAGTTCTTTTTTACTGTATAGTCAATGAAGAGAATGAAACATTGCAACACTCTCTGGAGGACTTGAAAAAATTTGATCTCTGGAAAGTGGAAAACACTTTTTTACTGTGATGGTGGTTGACCACTGGAGTAGGTTGTCCAGAGTGTTTGTGGAGTTTCCATCTGTGGAGATACTCAGAATGCAACAGGACATGGTCCTGGACAAACTGCTGTAGGTGACCCTGGTTGAGTACATGATCTCAGGTGTTGCCTTCCAACCTCCATGTTTCTGTGATCTCTCTCCATTGATTTTATCGGGAGTTGAAACAGTACCCCAAAAAATGTGTCAGTGCCATTGCTCAGGACTAGGCAGCTGAATTTCAAGTGCACCTGGGCCTGCCCTGTGGACACTGGATCCTACCTGAAGTTCCCAGTTTAGGCAGAGATTCAGAGAAGAAATCACCACACTGCAATTTTAATACTAATTTGAAGAACCTAACTGGTACAGGGCGGATATTTTGTATGCTAAAGGCTTATTTTTTTGCCATTGTCACCTTTTTAGTTGCTTTTCAACTCTGGAAGTAGGCAAAAATAAAATTGTGTGAAGATCTAAGGATTTGTTATTTTAATTTTGAAGAGAACAATCCTATCCTGTTTCATTCCTGGCAAAGTCATTCAATTTACTATTATGAAAGGAAGAGCTCACATGTATTTCCTTGTGCGTTAGAGACTTGTTGCAGAAGCTTGACTTTGCAACAAAAACGATGTAATTATGTGCTCTTGGTCTGTAGTCCTGTAACCACGATGATGTCACCAATTTTATAACAAATAATTGCACTGCAATGAACTTGGGGGGCTTTTTAATTAAAGACATAAGTATATACTATGCAGAGCCAGATTATTCTCCAGAGAGGGGTGTAATCAATTCTTAGAAAATTAGAGTTCTTGTAGGTGAAATGTAGTAATGCCCTCAGGCTCTGGTCCCTGCTCTGTTGTAATAATTGTTATAAAAAAACCACACACAATAAGAAAGATGATCATTGGAGAGCTTTAGAATCTAGAAAAACACCCCAAAATGCATACATGCATGTGCTTATCCTTTCCAAAGAATGAGAAGTCGAGCAAGCATGGCAGAAGGCCAGCATGGACGAATGCAGAGCTCCTGGCTGAGCTCAGACACAAAGAAGGACCCAGAAGGTGGAAGCAGTGACAGGCTGTTTGAGAGGAACACAAAGGTTTCGCCTCCACATCAGAGTAGAGTTTGCAAAGGCAAAGCTGAACTGGTGGGGAAACTAGCAAGGAATGGGAAGGGCAACAAGAATGGGTTTTACAATTACATAAGGAGCATGTGGGCCCATTGCTCAAGGGGGCAAGGGACCTGGTGACCAGGGACATGAGAAAGGACAAGGTACACACATGGCTTTCTTGCCTTGCTTTTCAGTAAGGCTTGTCCTTAAGCTTCCCTAGTCCCCCAAGCCTACTAGCAGTCTATGGGACTGAAATAAGACCCACAGTAGAGGAAGAGGGAGTTCAGGATCACTCAAGCCACTTCAGACATACACAAGAAGTCAGAGTCAGTTGGGATAAGACAAACAGCAGCAGACACAAGTCAGAATACAAGTCAGATATTAAGGAGAAAAAATCACCATGAGAGTGGTCAAATCCTGGAACATTTTGCCCAGAGAGGTTGTGGGATCTTCATGTTTGGAGGTGTTCAATACTTCAAGAGCAATCTGATCTAATTAGACATGCTGGACCATATGAGCTCTGGAGGTCATCTGTGATTCTGTGAACTTTACCTTGGTTTATAACCTCATATAATGAATACTTCTGTCTCAACATTCTTTACATGCACCATGACAAAATGTAACTAGAACGGATGAGAGACAATAATGGCTACACTGAAGATTCCCAGAAAATACATGTTAAAGCATCAAAATATATGCAATGTCATGTGCGCACACATACAAATTTTGTAAAGGCCGTAAGCTTTTTCTCCTGGCTTTGTACAAGCCTGGATGGAGTCTGGTCACTTAAACAGACCCAGCAAGATCATCTGATCACAGGAGTCATAAGGAACTACTCTAGGACCTATTTAGTTTCCTATTAAAGGTAGCAGCTGATAAAACAGAGGACCTGTTGGGACTGATATGTCTGAATGACTTGTACAAACCAGGATCACCATTTGCTCTGAAGATGAGGACAAGTCAGAACTGTCTCTGTTTTATTGGATCATCTGGCAGCCTTGGTCAGGAAGAATGAGAGCCCAAGTTTATTAGACTACCTATGGTCTTAGTTTGTACCCATTCAGGTAAGCGGGAAAAGTAACCCGCTCTACACGGATCAGTCACTGAATGGAGTTTCCAGCTGAAGCTGTGGGCATTTAGGTGATGAGCTACATGTAAGTGGTAGTTACAGCCTGCATGAAAATAATCGTGCTCTTGGGCGTTCAAAACAAGCAGCAGTGGAGAGATACTGAATTGCAATCATCTGCCACTACGTCTTACTTGTCTCAAATGCAGCCATGTAGGAGTTAAGCTACAGGCCCAGTCTCATCTCCCCTTCCATTCTTCCTTGCTCATTTCAATGTTGAGTTCTTGTGAAGCTCTACATCCCAACAAGCAACTATTTCCATTAAAACCACCTCCGATTTCATTGAAGGGAGTCAGCAGAGATTAGTGTGAGGGTAAAGGGAACTTTACCATGTTACTGCCTTTCCTGCTTTAGTGTTGGGCTTTACATGGGGAGGAGGGAAAAGCAGATATTCCCTCAGTCTCAGAAACTTCTTCATATAGCTTTGTGCTTGCTCTCACATTGTACATTGGCAGTGGAGCTGCACGCTCTGCTTTAACCCACCAGAGGCATGCATCAGAATTTCTTGGTATCACGTTTTTCCGGCCGCAGCACGTTCATGTCAGTGATCATGCTGCCAACGTTTGCAGAACATCCAACATAGCAGATTTCAAGCAAGAGTTCCTGAGATGGTAGTTTAAATAATTGCATGTTAATTGTGCATTACAGTACCAATCCTTAAATAATGGGGAAGACTTATGGAAACTGTTGCATGCCACCAGCTAAAATTTAGAGCCAAGCTATGGATCAAAGTTTCCTACTTGTGACTTGGGGCACTGTACAATGCATACAATAAACACACTGGGTATTTTGCAGTGAAGTACCAATACAATGTAGAGTGTTTGTCATCAATATGTTCCACAACAGAGACCAGTAATAAAATGAAAATGTTTTTTCATGTTAATGAAACACAACTGACCATGAAGTTTTAAATAGATGCCAGAATTTACAGTAAAAAAAAAAAAAAAGGAGTTCAGAGGATCTTTTGCTGCCCAGTTGGGGTTGGACTCGATGATCTCCAGAGGTCCCTTCCAACCCCTAACATTCTATGATTTTATGAATTAAGGATTTTCCAAGTGGAAAGTGAAATGCCTTTTGTTGTGCTGCTTTGTTATTTCCAGATGTCTCATACACTGAAGCCTGCGCTGCCACGTTGGTAGTACTCAGGCTGGGGCTGTGGAAACCACGTTGTCATTTATTTATATTACTCTAGCATCATAAACTGGGTCAAAGAATTTGCGTTCACCAAACTGAGATTTACAAATTGAAGACATACTCTTGGAAAAAGAAAACAAATGAAAGAAATGGCAGTTTCATAACATCAGAGATTACGTGTCATTTAAAGACAGCTTCTCGTAGTCTGTGGAGTATCATTCCTGGAATAGATATTAAGTGTAGTTTAACCAAGTTACTTTTTGTTTGGAACACTTGATCGAGATCTCTTAATATGCTGCACCCTACATGTTCCTTTTTTTTTAGTTGAAACAAGACTCTGAACAATAACCAGCTGATTACGAGTCTTAAATATATGACCACAAAAATCTTATGTATGGTGGTTGGGAACCATCGGCTGTAAATATGGAACATGGGCCCCTGGAATCAGTTTAACGCCCTTGTAAATTCTCTGTTTAACTAAAAAATTTATTTGTTTTCATGGTTTCTTTTTTCTTAGAGGGGAAATTGAATGAACCTCTGAAGACAGTAGCCATCTGTCACATGGAAGATGTTCTATTGTCATTACCCGGTTTCAGATTTGCACCAGGCAAGCTGCCAACTAATCTGTAGCACTCTGCTCTTCTAAGCATACACTAGATTTTAAAATAGGCTATACCAATACTCAGATTTGAGAACACTCAAATTACAATAAAATGAGATTCCCATGCTCAGAAGCTTTTCATAGAAACCTTAGTCAGATCCCCTCAGCTGCTAGACTCAATGAAAGGAAATAAAATCATTAAATTATGTTATTATCTAATTATTTGGTTTGGTGCCACAGAACTACTATATGTGACTAGCAGATAATATGGAAAATACAAAGAGAAATTCATAATAATCTCTATTTTTAGATACAGTTTCTAATTTGAAAAAAGGAATAAAGCATTGTCCATGTTTTCTCAAGAGCCCTATATTGAAAACGCATACCTGAATGATTTGAAGGACATTTGATTGTCAGACAAAAATCTGACAACTATTTGCAACTTGGATTTCATCTTGTTTGCAGTTTATACTGCAAATCCAGCTCTCAACACAACAAAGACACAAGTCAATCCTGGAGCAAAATGAATTCATTTGATCTACAAAGGGAAGGATCTCTAAGCCACAGAGACCTACCTGTCTACCTTGCTAGTAGAGCAGTATTTAATGGTATTAAAGCATATGTATTGAGTTCAAAGCAGTCTCTGCAAAGAGTCTCAGAAATGTTTTTCTCTTCCAGAGAACAGCAAATATTCAAATGCCCTCCCCCAGTACTGATATTGAGAATGCAATGCATTTTTTGTATAGGCTTACAATCTGACTTGACTTTAAGATCCAGTGTCTGTTTGCTAGAATGATGCTTCAGGCTTTAGTTATTTTTGCCAGCACCATCTCCTCTGTGATTTGTTACGGCCAGCTAATCTAACCAACTCTGACAAAGGGGAGACTAAACCTGGTAATTAAATGTTGTGAGGTCTGACAGCACAGATCTACAGTCTTCGTTTTCCACCTTGATTTTTAAGCAGGGATCCTAATAAAGCCAGAAGGAGCCTCAGGGTGTCCGTGTGCTCTAGCTCTACACTCAGCATCCAGATTCCTTAGTTAGACTCTTCCTTTCTGCTCACAGGTTTGGACCTGGTTGTCAGAGCAGAGGTCCCACTGTCAAAGTTTGAGGCTTTCATCAAAGCCATTAGATTTCTGTGAAATTTAGCCACTGGCATTCTCCAGTAGAACTGTTGTACTGCAGCCTAGGGACTCTTTCTGACATAATACCCTGAAAACAGTGACAACATCCAGGCTTGCAGCCAGAATTAATGCTCTGTAAACAATCACATACTGCTGTAATGCTTGTTAATCTTAGTGCAACAAGCTTTTTCATTTTAGTGTCTATAGGTCTGCTGGCTCCATGTTGCTGTTAGAAGGGGTTGCATTCCTAATGAGCCTGGACTGAGAGGGAGGCCTAAAGGGGGTGTACATACTATCTCCACCACTAATTCCAGAAACTAGAGGGTCTGACAAAAAAATCCCCCTGTGCTCAGAGAATTCAGTCTCCCCCAAGAGCGTGAGCTACCCCCTTCCTCACAATCCCTCCGCAGGGCCTGTGATCTTCTTCCTCAAGTACTTCCTACCGTGTTTCTACCGTAGGCCCTCACTCTAAGGATACTCCTCAGTTTCTGTCTAGCAGGGAGAAACTTTCTGCTTTTAGCAACTTTTTACCTTCAATTGTTAAGGACTAGTCAAGCACAGAAGAAAAGAGGAATTTTTTCTCTCACTTAACCTTGTAACGTACCCTACCAAAAGCTTCATTTCCTCCTATAGCTATGTATATCTTTGGAAAGAAGTCCTGAAACATGGTGGTTCTGAACTGATTATGGTTTCTGCTCTCTGTATTAATGCTTGGTTGAAGAGAGACAGCAAAGAGGAAACCCGTAGAGTTTTTCACTGATTTGATTCCACATGTCGCTGCAGAGCTGATCTACTGACGCTGAAGGAGAGATGAGAAATACCACGCCTAGTTGCTACACAAGAGACACCAGGCTCCAGAAACACTGCTGTACTGACACGATGCACATTTTTATTGATATTACTCTCTTTTTACTGTCAGAAATCCAAGCAATTCACACAACTTAATTTAAAATGTACTTACACAACTCAAATTGGTTTTGTGCACTACTGCATGACCATTCACAAGGTGAACGTCAGCGAGAATGAAAAGCAGAAGATCAGACCCATATATCCAAAAATTAAACTGCAAAGGTTATATGAACTGTTATATTTTTCTGAAAAACATAAAGTGTTCATTTGTAGTGAATTGTGAAGTAGACACTGATAGAGTAAAAATCTGATTAGGAAACATGTTGACTGTGAAAATTAAATAGGAAACAGAACACAGCTCCTGCATGGCAGTATCTACCTTGCTTGTATAAAAATCGGGCCCTGAGAGTTTAGAGAACCTTACACACGTGTTGAAATGAGTCAGTGTTATCTTGCCTGATAGGAATATAGGAAAGAGCTGACTCTGGAAAATTAACCTAAGGTGAATAAAAGGTATTTTTCCAACATACAATGATAGCAATGGCAAGTATATGGCTTTTTAAAAGAAAATTTGCTGAAATTTCTTGAATGCTCAAGTATGCAGAGCATAGAACAAGCACACTCCTTTTTATAATTTTTCCACTGACTCTGAGATTGCGTAAGAGGCAGTCAAATAAAAGCTGACAAACACTAAGCTTCATCTGTCTTCTGAAAACTCTACTCTTCTTAGGACCTTCTTACTCAAGTGGGAACGCTACAAATGCTGACACTTCATAATAAAAATGAGTAACTGTGTTATGGAAATACCTAATAAAATTTTAAGACCGAGCTGTTCAGTGAAAATGAAAAGTATTTATGATGCAGTGATACATTATGCCACATAATTGCAAGAAGAGATATTTTTATATTCATATGTTAATGGAAATATGGATGATAGGTTCTCCGAATTTTCATTGAAACTGATTTAATTTTGACTGGTTTATGGTTCATTGTCCATGTATCCCAGTGAATCCCAGTCGCAAGAAATCTACCTGTGTAGCGATGAACACCATTAAGGTTTGCGAGGCCACACTGGTTGAACCACCATCCAGTGTTATCACTGAAGTTACTGCAGCTCTTTACAGGCTGTTCTTTAATAGTGCACATTGGCCTGCATCCATCATTATCAACATCAAACGTGCTGAAAGGCATTGAGTTCTGGTTGTCTTCTTTTCTATATCCTCTAAATGCATCACCTGAGTACAACAGATAAAACAAAAGGATAAAAGGGTGATTTATGGAGAAACATAACATTTCTTACTGATTGCATACCTTGCAAACTTCTCCTCTGAATTTATTAGAAAAATAGATTTCTTCGGAAGTGGTTCAAGAGCACCAAATAATGAGCTGGCAATATGTTAAAGATGTAGGAAAGAAAAAGTTTAAAATGCTGAGATGTCTGTATGAAGCTGAAATTCAAGGAAACATGTTTATATTGTTGTTGTCTTTAGTGAGCACACCAGCTATGAAAGTAAAGGCTTCTATCCTTAAACACCATGGATGAAAAGATAAAAGAAACAAAAAGCAACGTACCCAAAGCCCCAGAGTGACTCAGGACATAAAGTGGAATTGTTAAAACACAAAGGTCAGTGATTGCCAGTTCTGTTGTCTTACTAAAGAAATAATGTTTCTTACAAATACAAGTAAAGCACCAACACATTTAGAGAATAACTCATTGGTAATAAGAACATTCTTGCATATTAGTAAACATGGAAAAAAAAAATTAGAAAAAAGGAGTAAGACATGGTGCAATACTTAAGACAAACTTCTGTATATTTGGTATAGCTGTGGTATTAAGGGAGGTCTGGAACTGTAAAATTCATTTGTGTCTAAATACCAGCCAGTAACTGTAATACACTGTAGGGCATAATTTGTTCCAGTCGGTTTCTTTCTCAGCCCTTTGTACTCCAATGTCTGGGCACTCCAGAACTAACCAAAGCAACAACATCAGGAAGATTTCCAGCAACATCAGCAAATTTGGGAAGAGATAATTGACATCTTTAGATGAATAAAAGGTCACCAAATAAAATGATTTCTTATTATGTAAAGTTGTTGGCATAACCAGTCACTACATCCTTAACCATTTATCTGCCTAAGTGTTCATCATGCACCAAATAGAGAAAGACAGATTAAAAATAAACATGTTCAAAATTATCTTAATTAAGTATTACTCTTTGAATGCATTTTTTCACATTAATACTTTAAAGAAGGAAGTTCTTACCGGCGTTTCCTGAATAACGCCCCAAATGGATCTTAAAAGAACATGCTTCATCCTCTATCCAAAATCCATCATATAATGCGTAGGCATGCTTGTCATTTTCTGATTCCAAATCCACATAAAGACTGAAACTTGTGGCTTTTTGATTTACTATGTGAAAAATCTTCCTCAGTCCAAGCCAAAATTCCCCTAAAACGGAAATATAATATAGAGTCAATAAACTTCTAGAAAAGGAAAGTGTAAAAGAAGAACTGGATTCTTCTGGAAATACGTTTATACATTGTTTCAGGAAGAAAGCATCATATTTTAAACATTTCTTGTGAGACTGAAGATGGGCAATGGGTAAAGATTCTAGTAGGGTGATAGTCATGGTTGAGATCACACAATAGATTTGATGAAAAAAATCTCTTAAGGATAAATCAGACTTTTAAGAAACAAGAACTTTACTCTCTGTACTACTAAAAATCCCACACAATTTAATGGAATGTAGCTTTCATAAAGACAGAAGAAATGTTGGGTCCAAAGCAATTTAGAGTATTTAAAATTAATACCAGCAAGGTCACCAAATCCATCCAGATATTCAGACCATGTTCTCTGAAATGGAATGATTCCATCTGTTCTCTTCTGAACCACAGTCCATCCACCTCCTTGAAAATCCATGTCACACAAAACCTAAAATAGATGTAGATATGGTTAAGTATTCTTGAAGCAACTATTACAAAGAAAACATTTTACTTAAATAAAGGTGGACTGTTCAGAGGTTTGCTAAGCAACATAGCCTTCAAATGTTGTAAAAAAAATCTCAAGGAAAATAAAAAATGAAGCAGCAGTATTTTCTTTTATGTTCTTGTTGTACTGCTTGATTCGGGTATCTCCTCAACCAGTAGAAATTGTTGTGTGCAAATGTCTGCTCTTATCAGACATAACAAATAAGCTTTGATAAATGTCACTGTGTATTAATAACAGCATGAAGTGGAAGCAACATGCAACGTCACGTATTAATCATGCAAAAGATTACAGATACAGGCACTAACACTGAATGTACCTTTATTTCAGCAAAGCTAAACAGACACAACTTCTTATGTGTTCTCCCTTACCATCATACCTTCTTTCTCAGAAATACTGTGTTTGTGAGGCCTGGGAAATATAGAGCCCTTAATAAAGGTGAGGAAATGGAAAAAGTGATAGCAGTAACTCAGTACATCATAATTTATGCTGGAGCAGCAAAAACCTGTACATAAGAAGGGGCCCCAATCCAGGGAAGTCCCAATGTGAACATTTAACAGCCTGCAACTGAGCAGTCCCCCTGAACACATAAGAACAACCCTCAGATTTATGAGTCTTCGCGAGTCTTTACTAAAATTGGTTGTGCTCAGCAGCATGTCCAATGGCAGTGGTCCAGCTGCCCTCTGCTCTCCCATGGTATATCACATCGTGTGGCACATTTTTTCCTCAGCCCATTTAACTTTAGACATGTAAATGAGTTCCCTAAATTAGGAATCTTATGGCCCTTGTCTCCCCCGTAATCCCCCTAATACAGAGAAATGTGCATTCATAGTGTGGCTCTGGGAAACCAAGATCTAAATCACCCTCCGCAGGTGTTACTCACCTCCACTGCCTACAGAAAGGGCCCCTAGACCCTCAGCTGCTCTCTAGGGATATCAGCCAAGTGCCTAAAGTTAAGTGGAACGCATCCAAGTCACTCTGGGTATTTTCCAAGTATGTCCCCAGGGCATGAGCTTGACCAGTTCAAACAGGGATTAGAAAGTTTGGGCATCCCAGTGCAGAAAGGTGCATATTGCACATTCAGACACTGCACCACCTAAGCTGTTCGAAGAGAATGTACACGGTGAAACATGCTTCAGAAAAGAGGGTTCTGCAGTCTTAGCCAGTTGCTAAAAGTGGCTGTATTAGGCAGATTTTCATGAAACCAAAGACTTGTTCCTTGTCAGGAACACATCAACGTCATGGTCAGAACCTCTGTGACTTAACAACATCTTCTCTACAAACAAGAAAGGGACAGGACAGAGCTGAAATGTAATCTAATACAACCTGGGGAATCTTGGATCTTCAAGAAAGTCAGTACCATTGGATGCTTTAAACAATACTCGCAACACAAATACTGAATGAATTATGGTAAGGGTCATGTGCATGAAAGAAAGTTATGGGCTTCATTCCCTGGAGAATCACATGCTTATTTCAATCACCCAAGGAGGGTGGAACTGGAATAAAAAGAAATGCAGAAGATTCCAAAATGAATACTTAGATGTAAATACCTAAAACTCATTAAAAATAATCTCGTTGCCGCATCCACTGTCTTGAGAAGATGATTGCATCAGCTTGGCTGCTCCTCTCACTATGAGTCAGAAATACAAAAAGGAGCCCACTTGGTCACAACATCAACCTTCAGTCCACTACAAGTCAGTGGGATTGTTGATCTCAGAAGGAGATTTGATTCTCCATGGAAGGTCATCAGCCCATTAGATTATGGCACCAAAACATACACTAGCTAAGTGAAAACCCAGAGATACACAAAAACCAGCCATCGCTGTGTGGTTTCTTAATCCCTTATGTACTGGAAATGATGCAGTTTGGTTTCTTAAAGCCCTATAATAGTTAATCCACTTTACAGCTTGTTCTGTGTCTCATATCTCGTGCATGACTGTGCCAGGTACAATTTAAACCAAATGATCAGGAGGATGCTTCTACTGAACATTTTTTCCCTTCTCATCTTTAGTGTGCATAAGAGGTATATCCCAAACGCTGTTTTGTTTCTCTGATCCACCTTAAAATATCATTGGTCTAAATTTACTGGTTGAAAGATGTATCAGAAAGTGACTGTGATGAAGTTTTCCAGAAGTGAAATTGGTTTTTAACTGCCTCATCTTTGAATGCTCAGACAAAAGCCCATTTGGCACTAATTCTTTGAGATTATGAGAACCTCCCACTACCACTGAAACTGGATATTCTTAGAGCTCCTGGAATCCAGGTTTCAGGTAGCACGAGTTAAGCAGCAAAATCTACACTCACTTTTGAAAACATGCAGTTTCAAACATGAAAACACAAGAACAGGACCAGGTTGTCTAAATAGTTTTCTTCATTTATCTGCTATCTTCATGCTAGTGATTCTAAAGACATTTTGGTTTCGTTTCAGTTACATTTAAGGGGCAGCTTATTGCTGAAAAGGTCATCATTTAAATACATTGGTTTGTGCTGGCTTTGTTTTCTGTTCTTTTAGTTTCTTACTATGGTTTTCTGCCTCTTTGTACATTTCTTACTTTGCCAGTCTGCCGAATTTCCAGAACTCCTGCCTGTTAGTCCCTTAAAATGCATTACAACTTCTTGTTTATGTTTTAACGTCTTGATATTTTTGTTCATCTATCATTTCTCTTGTACCCTTTTGATGCTTCAACACATGGAAGAATTTGCATTAAACAGCTTTCCTTAAAAAAACATTCTTTATGGAGCACACATATTTTAGATATTTTCCTCTGAGAACTTTTTGGCACTATCTTTTCTGTTCTGTGTAACATCTACCAGATGAGAAATGAGACGCTTATTTCACAAGTGCAGACATCTCATTATTTATTGTTACCTTGTGCTTTTAATCAAATTATTGCAATTTTTCTTTTTTGTTTCTTATTCTCCTTCAGGAACTTTTCCACTGGTACAACTGATTCTCAGATCCTGGCAGGAACATTAAACATGGAAAAGTGTCAAAAATGTTTTTGAAGTGAAAGGAACTTTATCATTTCAAATTTATTTGCCAAAAGCTATAAGTGAACTGAGAAATCACTTTTCTTGCATAGATTAGCCTTCCCCTCTCAGGAAAAAGAACCCGGGTGAAGTGTAAGCATTTCCTCAGTGGAATCCCCCTCATTCCAGAAGAAATTCTGAAACAGATGCTTCGTGTGCTGTGGGTCATTCTGGGGTGAGGCGGAGGGCATTTTCTTCATGCTCTAAATGTGGTTGTTCTGTGAACACCTCTACCTGTCTTTGCCTTCCTTTTACCTGGAAGGAACTTGCTGATGAGTTACGGATCTTTTCCCTGAGCTCGCTGCATTGTTTAGAGGGAATAACAGGGTTTTCTATCAGGAGTCTGCAGAACCACGTTTGTTTTTTCTTTGGAGCTCGCAGCATACTTCTGACGCCCTTTCATAACCAGTTCGAGCTCTTTTTTGGTCGCATTTTGTAGGGTTCCAATTGGCTAGAGATAAAGGGATCCATCCCTCTTTTGTTATATATAAAGACTATAAAGTTAGATATTAAATTTTGCTATTTATTAGCTGGCTTAAACTCCACATTTCTTCTCCAAAACCTTATGACCCCAACATGTACCACAAATCAAAGGTTTGAAAGTGCCGTATCTGTCTTTCCATTATGTGTAACACTTCCCTAAGTAGAACAGCCCAAAAAGGAAATAGCCAAAGCAAAGTATTCCTTGTGTCTGCATGGATCTGAATGCCCTGAGCCTGAGGAAATTAACCCAGTGATGAGCCTTGTAACTCTGAGGAATTCCAGGAAATGCAGGGGGTGATGGGAAGCGTGGCTGCTGCAGTTCATGCTGAATTTCATCCTTTATTCGTTGTCTTAAGTATGTATATCTTGCAAAGTGGATATGAAAAATAAAAGTTTAGATGCCTCTCTGCCTCAAGACTGAGTTATGCTGATGCTCAGACAAAAGCTAAGCACCTACTCTTCAAATTAATGTATGTCTACACCTATATTTAGCTGCACGTACAATGTCATGGTCCCAGCTATAGGCATCATCACAGTCACCTCTCAAGAGAAAGCAATATTATGCAGTCATCTAGCAGAATCATTCAAGCCATTTTAGGAGCCAAATGGGTCAGTCACTTGGCTTCTCAGTTTTCCATCTCTAAAGTGGAAAAGAAAAGCACTTTTCAATATCCAAAAGGGGTGCTGGAAAATAGGGTTTTCCTTTTTGGTACTTTATTCACTGTGTATGAAAACTGATGATGAGATCTTATGACAGAGATTAAGTTTCTTTTTAGAAAATGAGAAACTTTTCAAAATTATAGTAATGGCAGACACATTTGGATGATTTAATACATTTCCTATTAATCTGTTGAGAAGTTCTCAAATCTATTAAATATATCCTAAGTGCATATTCTCAAGCAAATTATGACTAACCTGAGAGAGAAATTTATTACCTCAAAAGGATAATTTGATCCTTCTGGATGGATAATGTACAGACCAGTTGGAGTTTTTGAAACTGAACCAACAGTATCTTTAATATCGGTGCAATCCAACCCTAGAGAACAAAGTATTTGATAAGGTTCATTAGCAAAATCTGTTGTTTAAAAAACCAAATACAGCTTAAGCACAGAAATATTACTTTTCTTGGTAAAGTATGAATGATTTCAAATACCATTTTCTTCTCATGCAAACTTTAAAATCATGAATCATGTCATGAATTTACCTTATAAATGAAAATTCTCTGAACTCCATTAAGCTCAGAAAGAAGTATAAATTGTATCGTATAGAGAAAGTTCTTTCTAATCTTAATGGATATAATACAGAAATTTTGAATTATGTATCTGGGACATTAGAGATTTTATTTAGTTAACACCTGTACTGAGAAAAAGACATACTATCTAGGGAAGGATGACTTCTTGCAGATTAAACTTGTAAAAGCATTTACATCATAACGTGTAGACAAAAAATCCTTGGAGTCTAAGTGCCAAGTCAGTGTTAAACATACTCAAACACACAGTTTCTACAGCCAGTAGGACTGCTTAGTGGTCGTGTTTCCTTAGTTGGGATGGACACAATTAATTGTCCAGTGAACAACGGACTTCCATCCCATTTGACGGAGGATATTGGAAATGCAGAGCAGGCTTTATTTTATTTTATTTCATTGCAAAAGAAAGTGCCATTTAGCAACAGCAGATCTCTTATGAACTGACGATCATACTTGGTATTTTGCATAAAAATCAACAAGATGCTAAACAGGATGCCCAGAATTATCAGCTGCAAATGATTGAAAGCAGTATTTATGATGACATTCTTAAACAATTCACAAATTTTCCAGAGTTTATATGTTACTAACACAGAATAAATACTCTAAATGTTATAGTTGCTTACCTTTGATTTCTTTGTCAAGATACAAAGATAAAATGGGAAGAGATCAAGCCTCAATGTGAAGAATCATAGAATCATAGACTCATAGAATGTTAGGGGTTGGAAGGGACCTCTGGAGATCATCGAGTCCAACCCCCTGCCAAGCAGAACCATAGAATCTAGGGCAGGTTCCACAGGAACGCATCCAGACGGGTCTTGAAAGTCTCCAGAGAAGGAGACTCCACAACCTCTCCGGGGAGCCCGTTCCAGTGCTCTGTCACCCTCCCAGGAAAGAAGTTCCTCCTCATGTTGAGGTGGAACTTCCTGTGCTCTAGCTTGCATCCATAACACCTACCATGAGATTGAACTGCTTTGTAAGGAAGTGGATCCAAATGCTTCCTCAAAACTTCTGTGTTCAAAAGAAGAACTCTGTTCATGAGTTCATTTACCTGCAAATTCAAATAAAAGATCTTTCATTAGGTTGCAATGAGGAATTTTACATTCTAAAGATGCTCTATTTGACTCCTAGTAAATAGAATCTGAAGTTCACTTTTGTGATGTGTTGGGGATCCATACCTTCATTAAGTGAAAGGATCTTAATTTTTTTTCATCCAAAATAATTTTTAGGAACAACTCTGGTTGATTCAAAAAAAGTTCTTCAGTTTGATTAAGGCTTTTTATCTGTACTGAGTGATGCACAATGTTTGCACACTATCAGAGTTAACAGTAATTGTCATTTGCACGAGTATGACAGGACTGGAGACAGCAACCGCTGTGGAGGAGTAGTCCTCTCCACTACCACGTATGCCCCTAGTAGTTGACCAGGTGGTGCCTATCACTCCTCATAGTAATGGAACTCCCACCCTACCTGAGGTACAAGGAATGGTGATAGAGACTCTAATTCTACTGTTTTAATGACAATATAAATGCTTAATTTTCCTCAGTTAGACAATACCTGTAGTGATAAATAATAAATAAAAGTTTTTTATGATAAAGAAAAAAGTACCTGGTTAGAAAGGTAATCCAAAGAAGACTGTTGATCATCCATCATGTTTCTTATCAGTTTTTTTGTACTTCTCGCATATTCAACAAGAGAGTTCTGCAAATTTCCTTTAAAAGAAATATATTAATCCACTTTGTTATCATAAATCAAAAAATACTCTTGACTGAATGACAACACACTTATTTATGATATCTATGTGATTATTGAAGGGGTTTAGCCTTTGGGTACCTAAAAGTGAAACCAAAGTAGTAGAGAGACCACATATTAAAGCCAAAGATGCTGAAAACTTCAGTCTTGCTGGTTGCAGTGAAGACATCTTAAGTGGTGGCTCCTCTTAAGATTTGAAGAAGAATTTCATCTTATCCTTGGGCAACCTGGATGTCCAGTTAATGGATACCACAGAAATACAAATGCAGATGATAAAAGACAGATATATAAGGTTTCCCGTCATCCTAAATTTATTTATTCACTCTGCTACTCCTGAGGTTTTTTTGCACTGATGCTCAAAATTAATAAACAAAGTAAACCAGTCAGATAATTAATAATACATATTAAAAAATCATGTGGGAAAGACAAGAATTTTGACAATTTTTTTTCTGAGGATGATTACATCATTTGCTGTGTAGTTTGTCAAGGCAGTTAATAAAGATTGTCCTGCATAAGTATCTAAAACTGCAAGCTGGAGTGTAGATTTCTGCCCACTTTAACTAACTAACTCCCACTTAACTCACTAACTCACACCTAACTATGATGTTTACATGAGGGACAGACCCTACTCTTCCTTTCTAATGGAGAGAGCTACCAACACGCAGAGGACAACACAGATCAAAGTGGGCTGAGCTGCTGCCTGGACTTGCTTGCCTTCACTAGATCTTCTCTGGAGACTAGCATGATTATAGTTTAATCCTGTCACACCAGCTGCACCCCAAAAACACAGCACCCCAAATTTTCTGAACAATACTCAGCCTGGGCAGCAGGGTCAAAGCTTGTCACGTGTGCTTGGGAAGATTAAAAAATAAATCAGCACAGCATAGCGTAGCATAGCAGAGGATTGCATAGCGTGGCATTGCATAGCTCGTTGCTGAGAGTATTCTTTATGAATACATACTGCACATGTAATGTTTTTCCCCTCGTAAAATTTTAGCTTGAACATCACATGGTACAAGGCACTGTTCTTTTTGTTTTGACATTTCTGCAGATTTATTTTTCTCTTCTGCCTTGAACGGTTCCTCCACAGCTCCAACATTCCTTGTGTCCTGTTGTACCAAACAATGGAGGGGAAAATACATTGATCACAAAGCATATATAAAATAGCTCAGTTTGCCGAAAGGAAGTAGATTACTCCATGGGTCTTCCTTCAAAACCATTTTTTTTTAAGCTTTATCAAGCAATAATTGACACAGCTGAGACCAAGGCCTGTTGAGTGTCTTCTGCTTAGCCATACCTCACAAGAGAGAGTGGCAGAGGTAAAGAATAAGCCCCTATAAATCTAAAAAATATCACCAGCATTTCTTGTAAAGTATTCTACCTGTGAGCACTGTGAACTGGAGGCAAGAACTTGCAAATCTTGCATTTAAGAAGCTCACATTTTAGGAATCACCACACCAAACAGACATCTCAAATGCTCACAAAGCTATTTTCACTGGAAAGGAACGGGCTTTGGGGATTTACCACATATTAGCAAAACACTTTCCCTTTTGAAAGTCCTTAAATTGATTACTTGGACTCTGATCATGGAAATACTTGCGTAAGTTATGGATGCAAGGTAGAGAACAGGAAGTTCCACCTCAACATGAGGAGGAACTTCTTTCCTGGGAGGGTTCCAGAGTACTGGAATGGGCTCCCCAGAGAGCCTGTGGAGTCTCCTTCTCTGGAGACATTCAAGATCCATCTGGATGCGTTCCTGTGTAACCTGCCCTAGATTCTATGGTTCTGCTTGGCAGGGGTGTTGGACTCGATGATCTCCAGAGGTCCCTTCCAACCCCTAACATTCTATGATTCATTGATTCTAAGTTATTAATTCATGCACAAAAGCAGTCCCAAGCAGCTTTGCAGACAAACTCAGCATTTAAAAAAGATTTTAAATGCTCTTATAGAGGAAAGAATAAAAGGATGCTATTCACAGACACACAATTACCTGAAATAGTAACAAGAAAAACATTGGTAAAACTAGTTAAACCTGTTAATGTTCTTTTAAAATAATATTTTCATATTTAATGTTTTCTTCCATGGTTCCATGTGACATAAAATAAGGAAATTCCTCTGACTCATCACTTACATAAATGCTAACAGTAATTTCTGAAATATGTGTAATTGTCGAAAGACTAAGAAACATATTTTCATTTCAGTCTTTGTTTGTTGATTCCATAATCTGAGCAAAGCGTTGTAGTATGTTCACATACCGTACTTTCAAATGGAAATAGGATCCTTAGAAATGTAAAGATCTTAATGAAAAAGACAATATCTTCAACATAATTGCTTTCCTTTCCTGCTTCAGGTTTCTCTTTCTGGTATTGGCACTACCCTGGCAAAGCACTGAAGAGTTTTCTTCCTGAATTTTGCTTTTGAAAAGTGAAGTAAAAATTACTCTTGTTAACAACGAGATTTTACCAAGAAAAAAAAAAAAGTGTCTGAATTATGAATGCATTTTGCTAGTGAACTAAAAGAGTATGTTTCTTTAATTTTGAAATAGGCACAAAATAAAGGACTAAAAATTCTGTGAGAGTTATACATAGATCACTTGAAACATAAATAGATCACTTGAAACTACGGTTTGTTCCAGGGCTTTATACAGCTACTCACCAGATGTCCAATTAAATACTGTCAAGAAAATATTTTTAATCAATATTTATTTTTAACAAAAGCCAACATGAAACAGGCAATTAAATCTGACCTCAGCAATTCAAGCAAAGACTGTGACTCTGCCAAAAACAATAGTTACTCTGCATTTACAGTCATGCAGATGAGATTAAAAATATGGCCCAACAACTGAGCTCTGATGAAGAACATTAACACAAAAATGTTCCAATGTCCTGCCTCCCTACAATTTCATGTAGTTTCTTTTATCTGTCTGAAAATACCTGATTCTTCTGTATGTTTGCAATCTACATTTTATAAATACCTGTCCCTTTTTGGAGAAATCATCCAGTTACATTCATTATCTTATCTAAGCAAAGAAATTGAAAATCTTACCTTCGATGAACAAGGCTTGGCATTACTTATGGCAGTCTCTCCTAAACTGAACAAAAAAATACTGAGACAAACCAGTGAAGTTACCCTAAAGCGGCTCATCTTCTACTTGAAGAAAAGCAAACGTTTTGACGGGTTTCAAATTTCTGTGGAAAGGATTGTGCACTATGAAGTCCTGAGCTAACGATTTGGGAATGTCTCCAGTGCAAAGGGCAGCCAACACATCGCTCCTTTTTAATGCCTGGATTTAATAAACCACATTTCAATTGCACAGTAGACTTTATGTACTACTGCTTGTATTCTGAGAGCAGTTACTGCTTATCACCTCTGCATGACTCATCAAACAGACGTATTTTCATTGTGATAAAACTGTGACAGATTTTCTTATATGCTATTTTTGAGCATTGGTATATATTTGGTATTGAGTAGTCTGGGCTACTTTAAAGAGAAACTAGTATTAATCAATGTTTTTGTCTTTTTTACAAAGTTTTTAATCATTGAAATGAAGGTGAGATAAGGTCTCTGAGAGGAGACCTTATTGCCCTCTACAACTGCCTAAAAGGAGGTTGTAGCGAGGCTGGTGTTGGTTTCTTCTCTCAGATTACTAATGATAGGACGAGGAGAAATAGCCTCAAGTTGCATCAGGGGAGGTTTAGATGAGATATTAGGAAGAAATTCTTCACTGAGAGGGTAGTTAGGCACTGGAATAGACTGCCCAGGGAGGTGGTGGAGTCACCATCCCTGGAGGTGTTTAAAGAACAAATAGATGCAGCGCTTGAGGATATGGTGTAGTGATCAGAGAGATGCTAGGACAAAGGTTGGACTTGATGACCCTGGAGGTCCTTTCCAACCATAATGATTCTGTGATTCTGTGTTTATATTGGCGTGGTGGTAGTGGACTGGAACAGGCTGCGGAGGCAATTTTAGAGTATGGCCTAAAAGCAAATTCAGAATAGAACACTGAAAAATACTACTTTAAAGTAATATTTTGTATTACATAGCAAATTGTTTAAGAGCAGTCTCTTGGTCTCACTGGCAGCCCATCTGTAGGAACACAGGCATTGAGATGAGATAATCATTCAAATACAGTGATTTTTATCCCTGAAGAATATCTAAGTACAGAAGAATGTCCTGAAGAAGAAGAAAATCAAATGTAGTCCACAGAAACTTAATTAAAGCTATGAGGCACTTTTCAGGCACTCAGATCCACTATTTTTGTACCTTAAAAACTGGATCTGATATTTTAACCAAGCAGCAAATTATCTGGGAAGTTCATAAAGATCCAACAGATTTTCATGCACATTAGAGAACTGAATTTTCTGTACTCTGGCTGAACAAATGAAACCTCAGCTTCTAAGGTGCCACCGGGAGATACGCTGTCTCAAGAATCATCTGAAGACACTGTTCAACATCACCTTACGCTGGGACAGGCAATTCGTCTGGATTCTGTGGTTCAGCTCCATCCCCGTCTGAAGCTGGAGTACCCTGGAAATACAGCTTCTGATGCAAAGAGATCTGAACGCAATTGGGAGAGGGGGGGTTAATGCAGTTTTAAGTCTGGATTTTTATCTGTCTTTTAATCCAGTGTTTTCTTCTAGAATTGATAGCTGAAGGGCACCAAGCACCTCTACCTGGCCTTCCCCTGCGAGGAGCACAGTCAACTGGCTGTGAACTTTTTAACAACTTTGGTTCTCAAAATCAAATTAAATCTGGTCCTCAAAATCAATTTTAAAATTGGTTCCAAAGTACCTCATGGCACATCACAGTTGTCCAATATAAGAATTACTAGAATTTAGCTAGTGCATCAGTTGATGCTCTTGAAAGAAGATGCAAGTGGTGATCCAGAGTTCAGTCTCAGGAAGAAGGTGAAAATATTTTCATGGTTACACATATCATAGAATCATTCAGGTTGGAAAAGACCCTTGGGATCATCGAGTCCAACCATCAACCCTACTCTACAAAGTTC